>JAGDQP010002335.1:9729-90549 GCA_022664845.1 Lepisma saccharinum | reverse complement strand
ATATGTAAACAAGTTTAATACGTCTACTTACACCCTCTAAGTTTAAATACTTTATAACTAATCAAAGTTACGTCTACTTACACTCCTCTAAGTTTGAAGGCCTGATACACTGGCTTCGTCACTTCTTTCTTGTCTTCCTCTACTTCCTGTTCATCAGCCTTGTCTTCTACTTGCATGTCTTCTGCCACTTCCATTTCTTCTTCATCCTCAACCTCTTCACTTTTTCCATCCTCTTCTTCGACGACATCCTGGAAAAGTTTTTCCTGATAAATTTCTCCCATGGTGGTTGACTCCAAAGTCGATTCCTCTTCCCCGTAATCATAATCACTTGTCGTTGACTCCCAATCAGTAGTCGGCAGGTCGGTTGTTGTAGGCATATTGGTTGTAGTCGGGTTCGTGGTTGTACTGCTTGTGGTTGTTTTGCTTGTAGTCATGGTGGACGTTGTTGATTTTGTGGTTGTCGTGGTTGACGTAGCAGTTGTTGTGGAGAATTTTGTAGTGTAGAAATTTGTTGCGTCCACGGAGTTTGATTCTCTTTCTTCTGGTTCTGTGATCTCATTAGATTCGAATTCTGCTCGGAGAACTGTGATTTGTCGAACTTCTCCGTACATTCGCCTCATCAACCCTTGGTTTTCGTACACAAATCTTCTGACTGCATGCCTAGAAAGAAACAACTTTAACTAAATTATTCTTTGAAGTCTTCGCGAGATGAATTATTACAGAAATAATTGGCAGTAATTGAAGGACTCTTTGCAATAACAAGGCAAGCGAAGAGAACAAGTTTTGAGTAAAAATCATTTGAAAATGTTGTTACTGTTTATGCGTATAACGTGAATATTTCGCAGTGTTTTAAAGGTAGGTGCTAGTAATGCTACATTCCCTTAAAAACTTTAAAAATGACATAATTTTAATATCAGTTGGTTAAGATGAGAGTCGGTCATGGCAACTGATCATCGCAGTCTCATGACAAACATTGGTATGGATATGTATGTTATTTAAATGTGTATACTAAGTATTATATACATCAAAGACTTTTTCAAGATGGATACAAAGCCGTATTGTCATAATAAAGAAGAATAATTTAATTTTGGTTAATAAAAAAATAATTCAACAAAACAGAAAAATCATCCATATTGAATCCTTGTGCACAGATTATTATGAAGCTTAAGAGAAATAAATTTAATATTTTTTCATGTACAAAACATCGACTGACATGCAAACGCAAGTTTATCTGTGTCACCCCACATAGCAAAATGACGTCCCAGGGATATCTGACGGATCTCCTGGCAGGACATCGGGACGTCCTGTTTAAGTCCCGTTTACATCCATGGGACGTATAGTTATAATTAATCCTTCGTATAACTATACGAAGGCATATCCTTCGTATAGTTATAATTAATTAAATAATAATAATAGTAAGGTCGATTTAATTTATAGAAATTCTAGGTAGGTAATCCCGCACGGCTTTCCGGGGGACATCCAGGGGACCTCCATACGGGATGACCTGTTTGTATTGCCCACAGAGTTATCCCACGGACGTCCTTAGGGCATCGCTATGGGAGCAGGACCATTCTGACGGTAATGGGATCTAAATGGGACGTCCCAGGGACGTACTCTGCTATGTGGGACGGTATTCTCAGTGTGCGAATTAACGGGGGGGATGAGGGGGAAATCCCCCCTGTGAGTCTGCATCTGGACGCATGTATAATGTTAAATTCATCATATTATTTTCTTATCAACAACATTTCATCCCTCTTTGTAAAAATTTCTTAATTCGCATACTTGGTATTATTTTAGTTGTCATATACACTAACGCCATCTAACGAGATTTTCCAGAACTTGTTCAAGCATACGACAAAATGGCTATATACTGTTATTTGCACCACTTAACGAGTCCTTTGGTTTGTTCAATCAAAGAGCAAATTTACATTGTATTTATTTCAGTTCTTGCATAATCAAAGTAAGCTTAATTGTCTTCTGATTGCAGAGAGTCTCTCAATTATCAATAATGAATCAATAATAAAATGAATGATCTATAAAAAATATAAGAAATAGAGCATACTATACATGTATTGTAAGATATTTGAAATAACAGTAATACATAACTATTTTGCCAAAGTTTTCGTAGAATGTTTTTTTGTCTGTAGTAGAAAGCAATGTGTACGTCAAAGTGCTTTTGAAAGTCATATATTTTGGTATTATTTAAAACTTGATAGATATACAAAAATTAACACTCAAAATTTTCAGTTTTCGAAACAATTGCTGTAAGTAGGTGATATATATGAGGACTTATGTTTAAGGTTAGCAGTCGGTGTTCTATTTCCTAAAAAAAAATTCTTAACCTAATAGAAATCAATATTCAAGATTAGGTTAGGTCAGCAAAACTTTAATACCATGTAATTCTTGTTAAATGGCAGATATCTAGTTTGCTGGCCTCCAAAAAACATCCCACATAGCAAAATGACGTCCCAGGGACATCTGACGGATCTCCTGGCAGGATATCGGGACGTCCTGTTTATGTCCCGTTTACATCCATGGGACGTATAGTTATAATTAATCCTTCGTATAACTATACGAAGGCATATCCTTCGTATAGTTATAATTAATTAAATAATAATAGTAAGGGCTATTTAATTTATAAAAATTCCAGGTAGGTAATCCCGCACGGCTTTCCGTGGGACATCCAGGGGACCTCCATACGGAATGAACTGTTTGTATTGCCCACAGAGTTATCCCACGGACGTCCTTAGGACATCACTATGGGAGCTTGAGAAACCTGACGTTAATGGGATCTAAATGGGACGTCCCAGGGATGTACTCTGCTATGTGGGATATGTCGTATACTATAATCATGCATTTCTTTGAACTAATGACCCTATCACCATACACAAGCTCCATTTCATTTCATAAAGGTCTTTTCTTAACATCAGATCTGTACTTAAATAGATCTAAATCTTTCTGAATCAGACTCCTTAAGTCTGTACTCACGTGAACACTTTAGGTTGCTTATACTTCATCAAAGCATCCTTTATTTACATTTTACTTTGGCAATCTCCTACAACATCACATCAGTAAGATCTAAAACAAAACAATAAAAGAATCTATTTTCTTTCTAAAAGAATTGACAAGGACCTATTTCTCCAATCTTAAAATCTTCCATTCATAATCGTTTTAGTAATCAATGGAGCGACGGGGAATCGAAGCCAAGTCTTCCAGTTGCACGCTGCATGTCAGCGGTTATCTGCCATTGAACTGTCACCGCAACAACAGAATTCTCTTACAAATTGGATATTCCTTTGACCTGGAATTCCAGAAGTATTCCTCAATTAAAATCTTCACATAGAGGGGAGTGACTTGGCATTGTATATCAGCAATGATTGAATGGTTCAGCTGAGGTCAGAGGAATATCAAATATCCAGAGTTATTGGGAAGATCATTTAATGATAGGACATTGGTCACCTGGGGAACCCGGATTCGATTTTCGGTCGTTGCAGTGACTAGCGTACACGAAAAACAGAAACAAGAATGAACTGTTACTGCTACTTACAAGCATATAGTTGTATTTATTTAAAGTTTCCCAGATACAACCCGACTTCAGCCCCTTTACAGCGGACATTAGCCGTTTTACACCGGTATCAAACCCGGGTCCTCCCAATTACAAGGCGAGCGCCTCTTCCTTGCATTTGCATTTTGCATTTTCTGATTTATAAATAAAAAGTAATGTCGATTGTCAGGTAAAAAAAGTTCGATAATGCGAAAAACGTCTTTCTGCGTCACACGATGTTATTACTACAAATTTGAACTTCGATAAACAATGAGTTTGAAAAATGCAACGCCGAGGATTTATTTGTATATATTTAAATTACATAGAAATTTAAAAAAAATGTATATGCTGAAGTTTAAACGTAGAAAATACAACAAATTACGGAAAACATTAAATTCAGTCAGTATTACTTTAAAACTAATATGTTTACTTAAAATCATTATACACGAAATCAATTTGTTAAAGAATTGGTAAAATATATATGCGGGGAGGAAATGCACTAAAATGTGTATTTAAGTCTAAACTGTGCCAAAATATGTTTTAAAAAAATGTGAGAACGAACAGCCCAAAACTGATCACAATCACACACTTCGCCTACGTATGAATACATTTCAACAATTAAAAAGAATATTAATTAAATAATTGTCGGGCCTCATTTATTATAGATGGTGTATAAAAATGTCCTGGTGTTTATTAATCTCACGTTTGAAAACTCCACTAGAAGATCATACATATTTTACAATGATACAAATATTCAAAGGCTAACTTTCCCCCACTACTTCTGACCGGCAATCGCCGCCCATGTTCAAGTGGTTGATCAAGTGACCATCCAAGGATTTACTGACATTCGT
This sequence comes from Lepisma saccharinum, assembly GCA_022664845.1. Lineage (NCBI taxonomy): Eukaryota > Metazoa > Arthropoda > Insecta > Zygentoma > Lepismatidae > Lepisma > Lepisma saccharinum. Next base: position 86,154 of record JAGDQP010002335.1, on the reverse strand, counting down.
ATTAGGATTTCATTTGGAGCAGACAGATTGATCATCACGAGCGATTTGAACATTCAGTGTAGTTAGGAAAGTTAGTTTTAAATTATTTTATGTATTAATTGTGTTGTTATTGAATTATACAAATTCATAATTTTACTATCCTTGGTAGTTTTCATTAAGAAAATCAGAAACTATGATATTTCACTCCATTTATTGAACTATACCAATAATAAAAGGAATGAGAGAAACTAACAGTACATTAGAGCTACCAGAGAGGAATCGGTGAATAGTTGAAGAATTCACGTTTTAAGCAATCGCTTTTGTTTTAAACATCTTCTTTAAAGAGTTTTGAATATTTGTTTTAAACGTTATTTTTTCTAACACAAGAGTTAAAAACACTTTCTTAAAATTAATTTTGTAGAAAATAGGATATTTTCATGACCTTGATCGATATTGTTACATGTTGCAATTGTAACGAACTAGAATATTTCTCAGTAATTAATTGGTCAAATTACTGGTAAAAGATTTCCTTTTTATTGTTGTAGTGCCTTTCAGTAACGATTGATGCTTTCCAAAGATCTTTACAATATTGTAAGATGGACAGACTAAAGTTCCTCGGTAATTTCAAATGAGTCGTACTACAGTGCAGGAAGTATGTTTAAAAATATCGGTATTACTTTAGCTTACGTCGGGCGTGATTTTTCCGAACGAAATAAGTCACAGACTCATGAATCGGAATCATGATAATGTTATGTCATAGTGACTTGTTCATTTCCATATGACCATTGATGTTTTGTTACAAAAATCACCGACAGTATGTCGAGTGAGCGATAGCGAACGACAATGGGTTAGGAAAAGCTAGGTTCGATATTTTCTTTTATTATACGTGATGCAAATCACCTTTAACAGACCTGTGACTGCTCCATTAACGGTTCCAAAAGGAATGCCCGACATATATTGAAGAGACGCCAATATATGTTCCATTGTTTTAAAATATCACCAAAATTACGAAAATTTAAATTCTATATAAAATGTCCAAACACTGAAATTGAAAATCAGACAAAGAAATGATGATTATTTCTGTAAGTGAAATTGCTATTGTAAATGTTTATTTAACGAATCCAAACTTCTTTTTCATTTTTTTAAAAAAAACTCCATTTTAGTGGAATGAAACGTTCCCTTTAATGTAATAATCATCATGAAAGCTGTTAATGTTGCAAGTCTATTACAGTTTTGTAGTTGCAAGTTTCTTGTTGTTATTATTGTTGTTGTAGTTGTGTGTCGCGGCGTAGGTGCTCTAAGGACAATTATCACCACTCCAGAAACAGTGCCATGACGTAGTGTTCTCTTCATAATGGTTTTTGTTTCGCTTTCTATCATCGTTACTTCCGTTAATTTGCTCTGAGTCGCGCCTGCACAATGAAATCAGTGGTAATTATAAATATATTTTATCATTTTAATTTCGTACCATTCATCGGTTCCGTCCGTGACCATGGTCAGAACAACCAATCACTAACTAGCGTAAGACGAGAATAGCATGTAATAATCTGCTAATGCCCCCGTGGTCGAGTGGGTACGACGTCGGAGTTCTCACTAATATATCCCGTGTTCAAATAACCACCAGATAGGGATTTTTTTTTCTGTAACAGTACGTGGGTTGGCTCTGCGTTCCAAGTCAATTTACATTAAATCAGTCCTAACATTTTTCTAAAGCAGAGATCAAGTATATTTTGGGAGGTTTGTTGCTCATTTGCACAGTGGTAACTAGAAGTTTTGCTGCAAACTTAAAGAAATTTTCACGTTTGCCATGGCATGTTAGATGCACACTTTTCATTGGCAAATGCAATCTGTTTTTGACAGTGTGACGCATTGTTTTGCCATTTACCCTTGGAATCCAGGCATAAACAAAATTACATGTAGACCTGTATGATTGTCGCCTATCTGTGCCTGTGCTTCCGTCAATGCTTCAGAGAGTGACGAAGAAATTACACCATCGCCCAGAGATTCGTCTCGGATTTTCAGTTTAGGGGATGTAAGTAGAATTTTGCTGCGTTTCTATCGAGTTCTAACCGTAAAGATTTTAAAGTTGGGGTGAGGTACTTGAAAATTGAGGTGGAACCTCCTATTAGGGGGCGCGACATCTGGCAGAATCCCTGTCACCGCCACCAGAGTCAGAAGAACTTCTGGCAAGACTAGTAATAACATGGCTTCTGAAAATGGAACCTAGTGCCGGTAATAGAATTCTTAAATAACTCCCCCACAGAGATTTTTCTTAAACAAATACTGCCGAGATCTCCCTCGAACCATTTATTTACTTTTACCTGCGGTATTTTTACGTAGATAAGTTTCTAGCTGTATCATTTACATCCTGGTGAAACTAATCTGGATCAACTGAGATATTGTCAAAGACTATATTTCAGCGTGACCTGATATTTCTTTTCTTATATATAACTAAGACAAAGAATAGCTGAAAGGGAAAGCTGACGTAAAACTAATGATAAGAAAGGAATGGAAGGAACTATAATTTAATCTCTATCCGATCCTTAAGACATCCTTTCTCCCTTGCCATCAGAGGAAAACATCTGAATTCCACTGCCTCTGCCACCGAAACGTATAACTAACGTCTCCGGGAGACTTTAGTCGACCACCGAGGCTACCTATCTAGCAGATCCAATATGCATCTTTGTACATTCAATTCACCCATACTCTAAGGTGACCACCTCTAGTTGAAACCTCGGCAGGACAGATAAGGATCGACATGAATTGACTAACCTAACCTCTGGCTACGAAAAGATCATAGTTTTTAGCTCTGTGATATAAATAGAAAATGGTACTTCACTAGTTAAAGGTACATGGTATGTATTTGTTGTAGAGGGATCATCTAAATCATTAAGAAATCATTAGGGCTGATATTATTCAACACTCGAAAGATCAACTAATAAGACGAACATAAACCGATTTTTTTTAGGCACAAGCTAATCACGTTTCTCTATGGTGTTACCTTGTGATCGATGATCAGATATTTAGTTGGTCAGTTGGAGAAGTGTAAAACATAGCTTACGTATTAACAATATATTCAAAATTTATTGAAAGTAGCATATCGTTCTTAAACTTAAAAATTATTAAAGAGAGTTGAATAATATAAATATTGAAAGCCTGGTGGTCTTGTGATTAATCAAGAAAGAGCGTTAAAAGATTCAAACATTGGTGCGTCAATTTCGAAGAAAGTTACAGAATAGTTCATCTCAAAATGTCTGAGACTGAAGTCTCAGAAAGATGAGAATTTAAATAATTTAAGACAACTAAAAGCTGGATAAATCAGCGTCCGGCTCAATCCATTCAAATAATTAAGTGTAGAAACTATACGATAGTGTACAAACTTTTGTCGTTGAGTGTACATCTTCTGCACAAGGATTACTTTTCCCAACTTAGTTCAGTAGAGCTTTTATGCCACTCACTTTCGTTAAATCGATTTTTGCCGCTTACTTTTTACCTATTAACCTTCTAATCACCCACTTCCTGTCATTAATTTGTTCATCACGCAAGTTTTTTATAAATTAATTTTCAATCACTCATTTCTAAAAATCGAATTTTAATTACTCCTTTCTATGAATCGATATTTCATTCCATTCGATATTAAATAACTCACTTTCTGTCAGTTAATTTTTATTCACTTATTTTCTATTAATCGATTTTTCAACCACTCAATTCCCGTTAATCGATATTCAATCACTCAATTTCTATCAATCGACTTTCTTTCATTCACTTTCTACTGATCGATTTTGCTATCACTTCATTTTCAGCACAACATTCTTATTTTAGTATTATCTTTGTTAAATCCGTAGTTCGATTTATGCTTAGATGGATGTTCCGATTAACGATTAACTGTTCCATTATCGTATATAACTTCTTTTCATTCAATTCCGCTAGGCAATATTCTGTATTATTGCCATTACTCAAACTACTTCATTATATCATAAGGTATAATAACATCCTCCACCTACTTAATCTATTGATTCCGGTGTGTAAGTATTTCACAAACATCACTCCATATCCACAATAATCTTCAATAGTCAATTCATATTTCGAAGCTCATATGTAGATACTTCTGGTCCTATCTCAAATATAAATTCCCGTAATCTTTACGAAACATTAGGACATGTCAATTTGTGTTTCGACATTTTAGCAATTACCAAGAACAAATATTCAATGATCAAATTGTAACTAGATATCTTTGGCGTTCCTTCTAAAAAAATTGACAATCATATTTAACTTACTTGTTATTATTATTATCATTATCACTATTATAGTACACTCTATTATAAAGAACATGATGAAATTGTTATATCCTAAGGTCGTAGAAATCGTGGTATTATTAAATATTATGCAGGAATTTGAATATATTTTAACATGCAAGATTCGCTTTTGCGTCTTACTAAAATCCAATTTAAAAGAATATGGAATTATGATAGAAAATATATTTCAAATACAACTCAAACAATACAAAATAGTTATTTTAGTTTGGTTAAAATTGAAATATAAACTATACAGTATATCCAGTGATGACTTGAGAAAATATTTTGACCTGATGAAATTAGTTGATCGACATAGTATTAATGATTTTTTTTTTAAATTCTGTTTTAAATGGATCTGTGCCATCGTATAATAGTATTATATTAAAAGTTCCAAGGTATGATATAAGAACATTTTACGTTATTTTTATTTAATGAATGCGATATCTCTACTACTTTGTGATGTGCCATAATTACGATAAATATATTATAATATCGATATTTTTATAATTATGTCAAGAGGTACTTATTTCAAGAGGAACTTATTAATATACTGTAAATAAAAAATCTGTAAGCTATGAACAGATACAATAATATTGATATTTTTATTGTATTTATGTTGGTGCTGAAGGAACATTTAAAATATACTGTATTTGTTGTAGCAAATAGAGTTGTTTTTGCTTCGTTTTCATTGTCTAATTGGTGTATTTTTACTTGGTTCTATGTATTTATTATTCTATTATTTTTTAACGCATGATTTATGTTTTTTTATGATTTATGCATGTAATATTATTCTGGGTGACATGTTTGAACATTTTTCTGTAATGTTTAATATACCTATAAATAAATAAATAAATAAAATTTTATTATTAATAGTATTATCATTGATTTAAATAGTTTTTTCCTTATATTCGCCTACAGTTCTAGGTTACCCTGGTTCGTATCTATTAGATACACTCCTGTGGATAGGGTTATCAACTGTCCGGTTTTTACCGGACATAAGAAATGTCAGGTCGGCATTTCAAAAATAAAATTAGCAAGACATTATTACACCTTCATCTTCATTGTTTGTGTTATTAACGGTAAATTTTATCATTGCGAGCGGTAACTTGTCACTTTTATTAACACGTTCGTGAAATTGCGAAAAGTACAAAAAGTTGGTAAGCCAACACATCAGCAAGTAATATTTTTGTCTTTAACTTCTCCAAAACTTTCATCACTAGATGAAAAGGCACATAACGCCTAGAAACAGGGAATATTTAGCGGGTAGTTCCGAGGGTCCGGACCTCCCCCACCAAAAAAAAACAAAAAAAACTAAGAGATTTATGGAAAAATAGTATAACTTCAGGCGTAATTATATATATTTAATGTACATTTCATGCCCAGACTCACCTTGGACCTCCCCGGAAACCCTTGGACACCTCCCAAAATCAAATTCTGGATGCCTGCTTAGAAAAAATGTTCATTGCTGCAATTTCATTGTGTCCTGCATTTTTTTTTAAAAAAAAGTCCGGTTTTTTTTTCAACAGTTTTGTCTTTCATTTGACAATTTCCAATGGGTAACCCTACCTGTGGAACACTGCCACATCAAACTGAGTCGCGCACTATTAGGATGTTCATAAATTCTCTTTTTTTTTAAAGAAAAATGGTACATAGTTATAAATTTGTGTGCTAATTTTGTTTCTAAATAACTCTCCCTTACGTGTAAGTAAACCTGTCCCGGAGATGTATTTTGTCCCTTTTTAAATCTAATGTGTCTATTTCATTGAAATTTTCGTAATCACAAGAATACAACTAATCTTTATACATTGCAGCGTGCAGCAAATCCACTCAAGATTATTTTATGATCATTAGTATACAATTACAATCAATTTCGCAGAACAATAGGTGTGCGTCATCAGGAAAAGAAGAAGATAAGGTTGGAGGTAAAAGGTGTTGGGAAAATGACGCATTATAATATTCAACAGAAATACTAGACGACTTTGGAAAGATATCAAAACAAGAGAATTGACACTTGTTGCCAGTGGAACAGTTCATCCATACCGAAGGCCAATCTTTGCTCTATTGGAAAGATAAAAGAAGTATGTTTGAATGTGTCTGTAATAAAATATTAGAAGTGTTTCTAATTGTTCTATAATGTAAACCTTTTTTTTTTAAATAATTGGTTTACATGTTGTGTTTCCAATGTTAACAGTTGCCAATTCTCTTCTTCCGGCTTCTTTCTATGCCCCGGTCGTCTACTTTATCTTTACAATATCCTAATGCATCATTTTTAAAATTGTCTGACAGACACCTTTTTACCTCCAACTTGAGCTTCTGATTTACCTGATGATGTCCACCCATCGAGCCGCGAAATTAATTACAAACTTATAATAGTAATGATAAGGAATCAATCTGGAGGGGATTTACTGTACGCTGCAAGGTAAGACGATGATTTCTTCCTCTCCACGTGCATGCTTCATTGACTATTCATGCATTGGATTAAACAAATTCAATCTCGCCAAAGAGCACAAAATATCTGCAAATATTTCAAATACAAAATAATTAAGGGAAAGAAAAGAGATACAAAGAGAACCAAATATCTGAGAAGAATGTATAATATTTGTACAGTTTTGTAGATGTTGTAATATTTGTTTCCCCATGAGAATTACCTTTCCTTACCACATGGCGCTACAGCACTGGGTGTGCGTTGGTCTCCGATACTATTCGCCTCCATTCCATTCTATGCATTGCTGTCTTCTTCCAGTTTCTTCTCTGCATCGCCTTTAGATCCTCCTGCACTTGGTCCATCCACCTTATCTTCGGTCGTCCTCTATTCTTGTTTCAATATACTCTTGCTTCTAACATTCTTCTTGGCATTCTTTTCCTATCCATTCTTAATGCATGACCCACCCAGCTAATTCTTCTTGATTTGACAAATCTAACTACGTCTTTTCCTTCCATTGTGGTATTTATCTCTTCATTATTCAATATTCTCCATTGTTCACCTTCTTTTACTGGTCCATGTATCTTCCGAACTATTTTCCTTTCAAATCTTCGGAGCCTATTTATATCTTCTTTCTTCAGCGTCCAAATCTTGGAACCATACGTGACGACTGGCCTGATTAGCGTCCTGTAAATCTGTAATTTGGTTCTCCTTGTTATGCTTCTGCGTTTTAGTAGCTTTTGGTTCGCATAATATGCTTTATCTCCTGCTTGTACTCTGTCTTTTATTGTTTCGGATGTGTTGCTTTTATCATCTAGTAATAAACCCAGATATCGAAATCTGTTCACTCGAAATCTGTTCACTCTCTTGAATATCTTCTCCCCAATTTTAATTTCGTGTTTCTTTTTTTCCTTCATTTGTTGCTATGTGTATATATTTTGTTTTATCTGTGTTTGTGTACAATCCTAATGTATTCGCTTCTGTTTCTAATTTCAGATATGTGCTTTTTAGTTTGTTTTCGGTCCTGGCTATGATTGTCAAATCATCTGCATATGCAAATATTTGATTTAGTCTTGTAAATATGGTTCATCGTTTATCTATTTCCTTTACTGCTTTATGGAGGACTATGTTAAATAGTATTATAGATATGGCATCTCTTAGTTTAACACCGCAGTTGTATTGGAATTCTTGTCCTGTCTGATTTTCTATCTGCACTTTTCCAATGAGAATACTTTCCTTAAATTCTTGAAAATAAATCTCCTCTTCATGTACAAATAAAATTCAGGATAGTAAATATGTATCGATGTATAAGGTCAACTTTTCATAAGGAATTTTGTTATATAGGAATCAAATGAAAGCTGGTGAGGTCGAAGGACATTCAATTATCAAGCAGCGATATTATGTAAGATTCAGATACAGCGCATCCAACACATTCGAAACAAACCAATAACAAGGTAATTTTCCTGGTCTTTTTTTAAAACTGCACATTCTTGGTCACTTACTCGCACTATTTAGTGTCAAGTACCACGTGTTCTCTTTACCTCTTTTCATAAACTTTAAAAAGTCAAAATCAATTTGGCGCCTGAGGATTAAATTGTTGTATCTCTTATTAAATTCCTATACTGATAAGACAATATAATCCTCAGGAGTCAAATTTGTAACTTTGTTCTTGTTATTAAGTGTCGATTCATTTCTGTATTAAATTATTTTAAGTATTAACGATCAGAGCCAATTAATTTTGTTATTGTAATTCTGTTCATTAATAATATTTTACGCCGCGTATATGATCTATTTTATTAAAGCATTAATAATTAATTATATATTTTATTCGTCATATTAGTTTATTGTAATTATTGTCAAGGTTTTGATATTTACAAGAACTTAGGTCTGAATTCTTATCAGGTCCTGATATTAAATAAAGAAAAACCTACGAGCTTTGACATTAATATTAAAAGTTGCACAATACATGAAACACTAATGAAAACTTGCGTGGTGTAGTTAATATATTAACATAATTAGTGGATTATGAACAGATGTTATGTCATAATTACCGCCACTTACCCATAACGTAAGAACATAATGTCCCTCTGTTATTTTAAGAGATATTTACGAGTTTTGCCTTTGCACATTGTTGAGCAAGATTTTTTTTTGGACACCCTTGTAATTCAGTAACCAGTTTTATAAACAAAATGAAATGATAAGCACTGCTGTAGGACTCCATAGGTCTCCCTTCTCATATGTTTTGCCTTGAAGTGTTTAATTTGTGAAATTTCACCTATTTAGAGTTAAAAAATAATGAAGGGGTTAAGAATGTCAAAATGCCATCTTGGTAGAAAAATAAAAATTTCCCAGGGTCTCTTGGAGAAAAATCAGTGTGCTGTTTTCGTCGCTCTCTGATTTACAGATAGTTAAAAATGGCGATTTAGCAAGTCACGTTAACTGTTCCTTAGACTATTTGAATCATATTACTCGTAAGCCAACAGATGACTTAAGCATTCTTTCTAAACGATGGAAATATATATTACAGTAACTGTACGTACCGTATTTACTGCAATACGTTAACAGTTTAAAATGCAAAATGGTGGAAGACAGGAAGATACATAAAAATATTTTTGTTTACTCAGTAATGGTCACTACGGTCAATATGATTCCCTGAAATTCTCTGAAGTAAAGGTGGATCGAATTAGGTATGAATGAGACTAATACATAAATTTCAACGAACGTTTGGTGTATTTGTTATCAGTAAAAGGAAGTGTAATTGTCCCGTTAGATGGCAATGAGTACGTTTATCATCTGTACTTATACGAAAAGTCGTTTTATCGTGCTTATGACTCCAGAGAATGTCTGGGAATTCACTATTTTCTTTGGGGAATCTCTTTCGCATCCACTCCACAATTCTGGAATATACATTTCTGGATAGACCAGGATTGAAGTCTTTGAGGATATCATGCCCCCTCAGTTCTAGTGTTAGAGGTATTGGAAATATCAGGCTTTAAAGTTCATTTTCCCACGCTTTCGGTAGCCTATAGCGCCGAAACTAAGCATCTGTCCTCCCTCAATGGTCTAGGCTTTTTTTTTTATTATTTTCATGTCAGGAATCTCGTGAGGTCGTTTCGTCGGTGTTATTTTGCAACACCCTATATATATTAGTGTATTCCGTAACTCCAGTCCCCATGTTGATTCCAATCTTAGGGTAGAAAGAATCAATATTTTTTCGCTGAAATTGTGCAAGCACATAAGGAAGATATGTAAAAATTGAATAAGGCTAAATATTCGACAAACATTTCGTCGTTTTTCGTAGCGAAAACTGCGAAAGTGGTAGTTTTCTTATTGCAAATCAATGTTAAAATGCTCGGAGACAGAAAGAACTTTTAAGAAGTAATTCAATACTAGATTTCCCGTATTCCAGGACCTACATAGCCACAAACACCCTGACACGCTATAGACGACACCCTTCACCCCGACGTAAATACGCCATTTACCATTTTCTCCGAGGTGTGGTAGAGTATGGTCGCGATTGATGAGTTACGCCTATCTAGGTCCTAGAGTATGGAAAATCTACTACTGAGTATTTCCAACAATATTTGGTTCATTTTCATAGTTTTGTCTGTTTGCGAGCATTTTAACATTGATTTCTCATAAGAAAAAAATATCACTTTCGCGATTTTTGCTACGAAAAACGACGAAATTCTTGTTAAATATTTATGCACTGAACCTTATTTAATTTTTACATATCTCCCTTATGTACTTGCAAAATGTCAGTGAAAAACATTGATTCTTTCTACCCTAAAATTGGAACGAAAAGGGGACAAGAGTTATGGAACAGACTACATATCACTTACACACGCCCCAGTCCTAGTAAATACCATACATCATTTCTGCTTCAGCTAGCCCAGTTTGTCCTCACCATGAACAACTTGACCTTTGAGAACCAAAATTTCCTGCAAATCAAAGGCACAGCTATGGGCACTCGCATGGCACCTTCCTACCCCAACCTTTTCATGGGACGCCTGGAGACCCAATAACTCAACTCCACACCTTTCACCTGACTTCGCTATATCGGCGATATTTTCTTGATCTGGACCCACGGACAAGAGTCTCTGGAAACATTTCTGCAAAACCTTAACTGCATCTTTCCCGTCAAGTTCACCTGGTCCTTCTAGAGGGAACACACAACTTTCCTTGATGTGGAGGTCTGGCTCAAGAACAATCGACTTGAGACAGACGTTCACATCAAACCTACCAACAGTAAGCAGTATCTTCATTCCAACAGCTCCCATCCATTCCATACCAAACGCTCTCTTCCATACGCTCTTGCTGTCCGGGGCTCCCGCATCTGTTCCTCTGATAACCTGCTCCGTAACTATTTCAGTACCCTCTCCTCACCTCTTACTAACCGTGGATAGCCCACACACCTCATCCGTAAACAACTGGACCGTGCTCGTAATCACCCTAACTCCAACCGACCTCCCCGCGAAGCTCCCTCCGCTCCCAATCTTCTCACCGGGTATCACCCCAGCATTCAGGTTCTCCAAAAGCTCCTTAAACTGGCACACCCCATATTCACTGCGTCACCTCAAACTGACAGAGTTTTCCCGTCGTGTCCCAAAATAGTCTACCGCAGACCTCCGAATCTCAACACCATTCTCACCAGAACTGGACCAATCCCGCCCTCTCCCTCCAAACCTAGCAAGTGCAAAACCTGTCCTATTTTTGATCCCAGTCTTTCCTTCGTACATCCTGTCACTCACAAGACGTACTCTTTCAGACACTCCAGTAGTTGCATATCTTCCAACCTCGTTTATCTCTACTCTGTAACCTACGTTCCGCCTTCTATGTTGGCGAAACTCGAACTCCTCTCACATTCCGCATCAACAACCATCGCCACTTCTCCAAATCTCAACTTCCGCACCTCCCCATACCCGAAGACACTCCTTATCACGGCTGCACCTTTGACGAAACCTTTCGAGTCAGAATCCTGAACCCTGACTCACCTGCCACAGTAAGAAAGAGATGGGAGCAGACGTACATCTCCATCCTTTCCGCCAATCATAAATCCGGCCTCAACTGCTTGAAACTCCTTGCAACGCAGTGCCATCTTCTTCTCCCTTTTTCTTCCTCGTTCCGTCTCTAGTTGCTCTTTTATTTCTATATTTCTATATTGTTTCTTCGTTCTCCCCTTCATCATCATCATAATTATTATTTCCCCCCCTCCCCTCCGATTCTTTGCCCTTTTATTTCTTCTGGAAGCCGCTTACCTGCTCCTAGTAACCTTGCACTTTATTCTCCACTTCGTGTTTTCTCCGACCCCTCTAGTTATTTTCCCGCCTCCATAACCTGGCCACAATGTCACGTAGCATCTTTGGATGACGTTTCCTTAACACCACTCCCGCACCTGTCTGCTCTGTCCATTTTCCTTCCTACCAGTTGAAAATGCAATTGCGAAACGTACCAATTTTCTCTAGTGTTTGTGAAGTTCGTGTGCTCCTATCTCAAGATTTCACTATGTAAGTAACATTTTTTCTCTACCTTGTTTACCATCTTAAAAATGGCCGCATAACTTTGCAGCGTGAAATTGAAATTTTCAGTGGAATAACTCCTGATATTTCACTTCTTTTGCAAAATATCATGAAACTTGTTTAGTGGAGAGGGGGGCGATTATTTTTACGAGAACAATAATAACTCGAATATAATGTTTGTTTCTAATATTATGTTTTCATTGTTCTATTTGTGAACATATATAGCAAATCATTATTCAACTGGTGGTAGGTGCAGTGAATTTGATGAGCAAATACAGCAATGGAGCAAATCAATTGTAAACTTCAATTAAGGCATTTCTTCTAAGGAAAAACTTCTTAATATTCTGTTACAACTTCATAATCTACAAATACCATCACAGTGAAAGGATTTCAAGAAACAAGTTCGAATTAAAACATTATAAATAACGTTCGCGTAATGCATGAACTTCTGATGAAGTTTATTCGACTGAACGAAACATCGAATCAATGGAATTTTTGAACGGAAGAGTGTAACTGGAATTAAGAAATCTATTACAATAGTGTCTGGTTATAAAAAGAATGTCATTTCATTTATTATAAAAGTCAACTCAATGTTCTAGAATCTGGATGATTGATATATTTCAGTTTCATGGGAGTAAAGAAAAAACAGAGGTTCTCAAATTGTGCGTCAACGTTCCCTTGCTGAGGAAGCGCGGCCGCGAAGATCCCATACCTACTGTCTGGGCGTTGCTCGCAGATAGGGTTGCAATGTTTCTAGAATGTCGATGAGGACCGTTAGCTCCCCTATCAGCAAAATTCGTCGGGCGAAAGTTGGGCCAACCGCGAAATGATTGGGATACGGTTGGCCCTACCCCGGCCCGACGAAGCTTGCTGATAGGGTCAAGGAAACATTCAGTTTTAAGCACATAAATTATGATAATAAACTAACTCGTATATATACTAAATTTGCGTATACTATTTATTTTATTCCATTTTTGCTTTTTACATCAAAACCTGTAATGTTCTACTTCACTTTCCCCACTTGCCAATAACGCTGCATATCGCTTAATCAAGTCGTGAAATTTCTGACAACTATGATCAAAATTAAGTGAAACTTGAGTTTCAGATTTTATCAGAGTTGTTGAGTATGTTAATCCTATAATCGTTCCATTTATTTTCAAGAATTGGAACGAGGCCGTCTTTCAACAAATGCGCTCAGAACGCAAGATATCAACAAACAGTATATTTCGAACAACATCTAAATTTGCATCAGAGAAAAATCACATTTTTTTTAGAGTCACATCATAGTTTTGATCACTGTATCGTCACGGAAGTTATTCTTATGGGCAGTCTCGGACTGGCCAGGGCCGGAGGGCCGGTATCCCGGCCGGGGCCCCACCCTCAACTTCGTTTTTTTATATATAAATTTTTAATCCTTACGTAAGTATCTACAACATAACAAACAGAACCACGAAATTCGGGCCTACATCAGATGCACGTCACTGAGTGTTCCCACAGACATCAGAAAGATAACTGTAGATCTTACTACGTCCAGAAGGCCCCCAATACCTTACGGGCTCCTTCCCGAAGGTTACTGCGATGTACAACAGAAATAGCATTTAGAAAACATACATGGCACATCCGTCATTTTTCGTTCAATTATGATGATCATTATAGCCTGAATTTACAATAGAGCAAAGAGAATGGGGCCCCTTTTCTACATTACAGTAATTGAATTTATGTTATCAGTAGGGTTAGGATAATTACACATTTTGCATATTGCTTATGTATATTTAAGAATTTTTAACGTAAAATGAATATTTCATATGCAGGTGCATTATGTTCGAAAATAAATTGATGAGCATATTTCTGTACGCATACCAGCACCGAGAATATAATGAATTACTTTTCTTCTTGTTTGTCTTTTCTTTGCCTTTTTTCTTCAATTTTTTTTCTGTTTTTTATGAAATATAGTAACTAGCCCATTGTCACCTGAACAATCAACTAAGCAACACGTGCAAGTTTCTTATCGCTTGTACGTCTATTTTCCCCTCCCCTCCAGTCTACCTTGCCCGGGTGCAAAAAGCGACAACCGCTTTGTAATTTTCAATCAGACACTTTTCAGAAGAACAATGGTGAGTTAACAATTACTGATTGCTTGCTGCCAGTGTTGTGAAGTGTCGTGAACGTGAAGTGTCTGTCATGAAGCGGTCGTATAAGAGTGAACCCAAAAAAGACGGGACGCTGAAAAGAAAAATAATGAAGTTGTGTGCCTCGGATCCGAAGCAAATGACGGGATGTATACGACCCCTACCGTGGGGCCCCTAAACTGCTCTTCCAGCCGGGGCCCCGGGAGGCCCCATCCGACACTGCTTATGGGAAGAAAGTTCTTCATAAAAAATCATCCAAATTAAAAGCTGAACAAATATAAGTGAATTTCAAAGCATTGATTACGCCAATCACATAAAAATATAATTGAAATCACGGCAAATACGAAATGTTTAAATACAAGAAAAAATAGAAACCCGTATGTTGTTCAAACGGGACAGCATTTCTCATTTTGGGACACGAGAAATCCCGTATAGTACAGAACACCTGGCAACCCTACTCGCAGATAGGAAAAAATGACGAAGGTCATTTATAATTTGAGCTTTAATTTAATTTTATAGAAGAAAGAGATATCACTTTCTGATATTTTTGCCCGTTTGATTGCGTGAGAAGTACTATTACACAGCATCATCATTCTTCCTCTTCCAACGGTACAAAGCATCACTTCACTACGCCTACAAAGCAGGGTCGTAACTATTATGGCGCAAAACCCAGTAATGTGGGGGCAGGGGCGACATTTCTAACGGGACTCTTTACGCTAGCCTCTCAATAGACCGAATCGACCTTTGGCTTTGGGCATTCTCTTGTGGAGGGGGGGGGCATAAAATGTAGTTACGCCCCTGCTACGAAATTGCGGATTTTCTCAAGTTAAATGATCCTTTTGTTTTCGCGACTTTCATTATAATTCTGTTTATTATTCGGGTCGTTTCGTTGTGTGGTATTTATACGAGCTTTACGACCAGTTCATCTACCTAGCCGCCGATAATCTCAGAAATGTTATGATACTAATTTAAAATCCCCCCTCCTCCCAAGTTGGATTTAAAATATTATATAATCGTCTTCCTCGTTAAAGCAGTGCATTTGTATGGTTATTTTAATCGATTCTTTTACAACACTTTCGTAATAATTATTTGTTTTATAATTACAGCAGTTATATCTGAAAACCTTTCACTAGTACAATGTACAATGTCTAAGCCTACCCTTCCGAGCAGATGATTCTCGGAACGTCAAGAGTTTCAAAACAATAGTAAATCAAAGTCAAAGTATGTTTGTTACATTCGCCTGATCTTTCCTTATTATCACGTACTCGTTAGAACTATTTTTAATATATTGAATAAATTCCAAAAACACAACATTTTCAATATCACAGTATTTTTATTATTATTATTATTATTATTATTGTTAATGGAACGAACAGTAGCGCACGTTACTCCTTTTTACAAGTAATTAGTTATTTTTATACTTGAATAACTTTAAAAGTAACTAAGTTACTTTTTTCTATTGAAATAGCCTAACTAGTTACTTTTAACAAAATAACTTTTCAATCATTGCTTTTATTTCATTTATTGAGATAATTTCATATGTTGCAATCAACAACCTCTTTGTTTCGCAAAATAACAAAACATTAAACACGTATATTTGCCTGTCATTAACATTCAATAGAAGAGGAATTCTTTACAATTAAACACTTCATCATATTGACAACAACATATTTAGTGGTATAAACATACCATTTATGGATGGAGTCTCCGTGGATGCATTTTTTTTTTTTAAATAATAATAAGCAGAAGCAAATATTGGTTACTAAACTGTTTCGTTTATTGTAATTTTTCACAAGCTATTTTACGTCTATAGTTCCATCAATTACAATAATTACATGATAGTACCTGACGTTTTCACATTCTGTCAAAAGGCTGAATATTCGCTAAACGGAAAATGTGCTTGCTTGTAAATTCTAAGTGACCCTTATCTTCAGAGATTCTACAGTGTTGCAGGATCAACATATAAAATGCTGTAGACGACGGCTCTACAGATAAGTGTCGCTAGTATCGCAGATGTATGCGAAAATGTCGACGCTACACTTCTTACTGTTCTATATGGACAAGCATTGAAATTACCCATCGAGCTCTACGTAATACTGTAGTGACTACTTAAGGCTAATTCACACATACAGTGCCGTGCTTTCTACACCAGTTGCGACCGGGATGGTTTCTCCTGAAGACAGCACTGTTGGAGCATGGCAGGGGCACGACACTGTATGTGTGAATTAGCCCTTAGTGTCGAAAGATAGATAGATGCCAGAGCAAATATTTAAACTTGTTTGTCCACTTCCAGTCTAATCCAATGTGGACCAAATTTTCAGTTCTAAGCCAGTTTTATACGCTTTCTTGTCGCTGCGCGGCCCGTTTTCTAATTTCAGTCTTAATTCCTTAGTTATTTATATAAAAGTATACCGTACTATGCATATAATAGAAAATACTGCAAATAATATTTACGCTTTTAGTTTAAAAATTTAAATAATCCCGCACAGCGATATAAAGCATAAAAAAACTGTGTTAGAACCGAAAATATGGTCCATATTGTTTTAGACTGAAAGTAGGCAAACGAGATTACCGTATTTGCCGTCACTCTTTTTGACGATGTTTTTGGGGAAATATAATGTACGTTAAAATTCCATTAGTTTCGGCACTTTTGAAGACAGCGGAAATTATACCAACATTCAGCCAGCGGAAATTATACTAATATGGGACAGAATGAGGGGATCATGTACGCCAAAGCTTAAAACCGAAGGCAGCATGTGTAATAGCGTTGTCCTTGTCCCCACCCCTTGAAAATCACAACACGGGCGGTCTTGATGGCCTTTAGGCTCTTTCGCTCAGGTCGTAGGGATAATAGGACAAAGCAGAAGAGGCAAGTCTAAAGGCCCGGTACTAGTCAGGTGTGACTGTGGGAACCTCCTGAGAGAAGTTCAGTCAGGCTGACCGGTCGCTGGATTCGAATCCAGGGCCATCCGAATGCGAAAGCAAAGCGCTACCAGCAGGATGTTCGTGTTGTAATGATATTAAAACATTATTAAAAATTAATATTTTAACGTAGTCATTATGTTTCTTTAGTAACTTTGGTTCATCGTTTTTGAAACTCAATTTTCAAGTACTTTTTTCAGGCATATGACGATGCTACCAAGTAGGTAAAAACTAGCATTTTCAACCCCTGCTTCTCTTCCGCTCCAAAGCTGCCAAAGTTTCTGGAGACATTTGCGTTGTGTACAGAGAAGGTGCTATTACGGAAAGAATTACACATAAATGGTTTCCACGCTTCAAGGAGGGGAAATACGACCTCGCAGACTCTCCGCTTTCCGACCTTCCGACCGATCTGTGCAGGATTGCTTGAACGAGCTCTTCCACTAAGCATTTGGCCAGCAGGTGGGATGCTCTTGAGATGCCATTGCTCGTCACCTTCACTCGTCCAAAACTCGTGCATGATCACCACACGCGTCACACGCTCTGAATGAAAGAGACAAACTACAGCGCCCCACTATCACCGTCACCCACATAGCAAAATGACGTCCCAGGGATATCTGACGGATCTCCTGGCAGGAAATCGGGACGTCCGTAGGACGTCCTGTTTAAGTCTCGTTTACATCCATGGGACGTATACTTATAATTAATCCTTCGTATAACTATACGAAGGCATATCCTTCGTATAGTTATAATTAATTAAATAATAATAATAGTAAGGTCGATTTAATTTATAGAAATTCCAGGTAGGTAATCCCGCACGGCTTTCCGGGGGACATCCAGGGGACCTCCATACGGGATGAACTGTTTGTATTGTCCACAGAGTTATCCCACGGATGTCCTTAGGACATCGCTATGGGAGCAGGACCATTCTGACGGTAATGGGATCTAAATGGGACGTCCCAGGGACGTACTCTGCTATGTGGGCACTTTGCTCGTGGACACAAAATGATATTTCTGTTATGCACCGGACATAAAATATGTTGTCCAAACAATCGGAGAAAAGAATGGCTGAGTCCCGACAAGCAACCGAAATCTCAAGCCCAGACAGAGCTACATATTGTACTAGCAAGACAATGAAAGTGTAATCCACGAGGACTGCTGGAAAACATCAAGATGGTCAATGCCGTGCTTTACGTTCAGCAAATGCAGTGTTTGATTTGTCGGAAGGGGAGGATGCCGGGAATTCTCCTTGGTGGTGAAGATTTCATCCGCAGTTGTTGATTCCGAATATCATCTCGACCAGGGATAAAATCTTCGTATTTCTACCCGAACAGGTTGCATGTTGAAACTTACCACCAACCACTAGGTTTAGGACTCCCTTCGTAATTTATAACAAATCGAACACTGAGCAAATGCATCGGCTGAATCGGTTGAAATGACACTACCGGCGACATGGCGTGTTTGTGCAACACGACGATGTTCGCGACCGAGCGGCTGTGGCTCAGTGGTGGCGTCTGTTTAGCATTCGGGAGCTTCAGGGATCGACCCCAGTGGCCGACCATACTGACTGAGGTTTATCCAGATTTTTTCTCAGTCACCACCAGACAAATGCTAGGATGGTACCTTCCAGGATCTTCTCCCCCACCCTATCGCGAGACTCAGATGCCCAAATGTCTTAAAATAAATTCAAATTACGACAATGCTCGCCCCCACGACGCCAATCTGACAAAAATTCTATTCGAGAGCTTGATTGGCAAGTTCTACCGCACCCACAATATTCTCTTGATCTAGCCCTGCCAGATTATTATCACCTTTTCCGGTCGCTCTCCACCAGTCTGTGAGGCAATTTCTTCAACAACGACGTGGAACTGAAGACATGATTCGATGAGTTCTTCGAGTCAAGACCCGGCGGCTTCTACCAGTGATTCCGCCCGACCTCCCCCCCCCCCCCAATCCCCACAACATCTCCCCCACTTTAAAATTTTTGACGTGAAAAATTGACAGAAACCGTGCAAAATTCCACTTACACTCTCCCAATTTTGACTTTACACCCCTTCAAACAGAAAATCCTGGCGAAAAACCTGATTTCTACTGTCATGACATTGAGAAGCTAGTGGAACGTTCGGAAGATATCGTGAACAGCGAAGGAGATTATTGACTCATCCGGTAGCATTTCAGATGACAAAATAGGCAGTAAAATAAGTAAAAAAAAAAAAATGAATGTCCTTGTATTGTCAACCCAATATTATGTGGGTTACCCATCTCTCGCAAATTTTAATCAACAATTATAGGTAAAACTGAAGTCGGTTAAAAGAGAGCTTTTATATTTTCCCATAGGGGGCCATAGTATCTTAAACAATACAAAACATGACTAACGCAGGAACGTTATCTACAAAGCGCAAAAAAAAAAAATGTTTAATCAAAATCGGTTCATCCCAAAAAACTGTGTTCGAGGAAAGCACATATACATAGATATGGATTGAAGTTTAAATATTGTGATCATGTTTCTAGAATTATCGTAAGTGAATCATTCTTATACATAACTACATGAAATGTAAACAAATGAAAAAAAAAATAAATGATTGAAAAATGGAATTGATGCTTACCAAACTTACCAAGGATAGGCACTGCCAGGTATAGTGCACCATGTTTGGTGTCGGAAGTCGCACGGGGGGTCAAGATGTGCTCTGGAGCCTCGTATAGGCCGGGTACACGACGAATATTCGTCGTAGCTGGGAACTGGCCGGCCAAAACATAAGAGGAGCTGAAATAATCAAAAAGTCACTTTCAACTATAAGGATTTAAAATATCATATATATATTAAGTGTTACTTAAAAAAAAAAAAACTTGTAATTACTCCTAATAAGATGCAATCCACGCCACTTACTGCTTAATATTACTGAGAGATTCAAAAACTAGGGAATAAATCTAGTTTAGGGTTTAATTTATTTTTATCTTCCAGCCTAACCAAGTCTAACACATCTTATGTAATCTAATATTTCGAGTCAGAAACATGTTGTTATTTTTTTAATTTTTTAGGCATTTAGGCAAAGTGCGAAATCAAAAAAATATAGGTACAGGTAAGGGTTCGAAATCGCTAACAAATGGTGGGGGAAGCTTATTAAAAAAAATTAAAAAGTTTTGCCACTAGACCGCAACTAATAGGGATACATGCTTCTGGTTGATTAGAACGAAGCTTACTGATGTCGCTTCTACTACATAATTAGTAGCTGGGTGTATTCATAAGATTTAATAGGTAAAATATTACCACTTTTGAGAATTTCCTTTGCATAAGTAACATTTGAAATGCGATTTCTTCCGACGTATTCGGTGAAATCCTAAAACAATATTTTTATAAATAGAATCAATGGTGCTTTCAAATGATGTGTTATTTTGCCCAGGTTACCATTTAAGAAAAATCGAAGGTTTTGCCACTAGACAGCACGCTTAAGTTTGTTATATTGATTCGTCCACCTAAAAACTAAATTTGACGTGTTTCGGGATTTTTCATACAAAGTAATAGATTACGAAATAAGGGGGCTGGAAAGTTTTTGTTGCACCACCCTGTATGTGGAAAAAGGAAGAAAGAAAGAGAAAGAGAGAGGAGTTAGCAAAATAGGGAAGCTAATAATACAAACCTATCACCATGTAGTGGGTCTCAAAATAGAAAAATATAGTCGAACTTAGGAAATGAATTAGAGAAAAGTGTTAAAATTACATCAAAATTAGCTTAATGATTAACATTTTCTCGATGTTGACTATTGAGTTGAATTTTATTTACGGCCTTTTGGCAATTTTAGTTCAGATCGTTCTTCGATGAGTTTAATATGACTAAAATATATATTTTAATTTTATTTTTATATCACCTTAATCCCCTGGGCAGATTTTAGTGAGAGGGAAAATGAATAGGTAGATTGCTGGTGAGAGGGAAATCCACAACTCCTAGGATTCCGCGCAGTGGTACAGTTACGCTAATACCGGATATCAAGGACCTACCCATTGCGAAGTTTTTAAGAAAAGTAGATAAAATTTCTGGATGACAGAAAATAAAAATACCTTTGAAATACTAAACGATATTTACAATATCAGAACAGTAATTTTAAAACAATTGAGGGAAGAGCCCGTTTTATTTCCACTAGCATTAACGTTTTAAGAAAATTTGTGATTTCTAAATTGGCGGACTTAAGAAGATAATATCCTTGACACCCCAGGCTCACTGGCTCTTTGCTCCTGCCTAATTACGGCACTGTGGTTAATTCAGTTTTGTATTTTTTGTACATCCATCTAACAATCTTTATCCTAACCACAAAACGTACCCCCCCCCGTGCGATACGCACGCGCCGTGAACGGCGCATAGGGGATGTGGAGGTAGCGCTCCACATTTCTCGAGCTACAGTACGAAGTGACGTGAGGTGGTCAGTCCCACGTTCGACCGCGTTTACCTTCCCAAGATGTCCAGGAGTACCAAGGACACTCTGATACTCAATTTTATATGCGCCAGGCATAGGAACACTGCGAGAAAAGTCTCCAGCGTCCTTGTCGGGCCGCCCGATTTGTAGTCAGACGCGCTACCGCCTGAGCCACGGCGACTTATATCGTACTACTATGAATATCATTATTAATATAATTGGTTAATGGAGTTGCTATGTAATAATTACGGTGCTAATAAAAAAGCTATAGAACAGAGCATCGCATTCAGGAGTATTGACCTGAGGTAGCTACTTGAACAATAAGTAACTATCAGCTCTTTCAAGAAAAGCATATTCCTCGACTTTCACTTTAATAAAATCCGAATCTAACTTCTGAGTTATCTCAATTAGAATTTATTATACTGTACAATTGTTCAAAACAGAAAGTTATAGCCTATGTACAACTTATCTTGAATTATCAGACGCAAAGTGACAAGCGATAACAATGACAGAAAGGAAAAAACATAGAGTAAATCTGGGCAAATTGGCCCGGGAGATCATATTACGCTCAATAACTAAGGAATTGCCAGATAGAAGATTAAGATATTAATCATGAGAAGACAGCATATGGCGCAAGAGGTGTGTAGAAATCCTCAGACGCTATAAATCAAACAAGACCTGAGGTAGCAAGCTATAGTAAACCCATAAGTTATTTATACGAGACAACATAAGCATATGCAATAACGTTCCAAATCAATATAAAACAAATCAGGTGGAGTACTGGAGGGAATATAACTATATTTATTTTCAAATAATCAACAGCATAGCTTCATAGACATTGCATTTGTTTCAGAATCCATGATGTCTTAAGCTAATATATACCTACAAACTAATACAACCATAGCCTCCTATTTCCTTAAAGCCAAATATAAACCATACATGTGATCTTGCATTCTTATTTCTGTTAACATCTTGTCTATTTGTCTTAATACGTCAGCAGTCTAGAGCATCTCATATATCAATGCATTGTGATTAAATTTGATATAGCCAAATTATCTTTCTTAGCAAATAAATTATTATTTATCTTTTTAAAGAGCAAAACAATCAAGATGATTATAAATTTTGAATGATTCTGTCAAATCCTGTTTCTATTTTTTTAAGAGTGATTTTGCTTTTCTTCAGAAAATTGTGTATCATATATCTAATTTTGATTGGGGAATTGGAGATAATTATATCAATAGATAATGGACAAGTGTTTATGTATATATAATTTAAAATATATATAGGAGACATATATAAAGCAAATATGAACATCTACCTGCTACATCTACAGATTCACAATAGAAACAACCCCTGTAGCACAAGCACATTGGCCGTTCATGGGACCCATATCGCCCCACATCGTTAATGCGGGCGGGAGAGCGGCCCGCTTGAGCTCACGTCGATGGATGTGGGAGCGACATCGATTATCGGTATCACGAATTTACCTATTTTCTAAAACTATAGTAAGTATTGTGCAAAGAATAAATCGATTTTTTAACACTTCTTGTTCATAATGAATAAACTAAAATTAAAGAATAGAACATTCGTCATGGAACAATATCAATCCATGTCGTTAACCGATATCTATATTGATCCATGTCGATCTATATGGACAATCGGTGTCTATATCGATCAACATAGACTTTCGATATTTATATTGAAGAAACGATTCGCTTCGCGCTAGTCTTTTATTTTCTGTGTACGGAACTTCAGGGCACGGCGCTGTATGTTTGGTTTGAAACGGTTTGTTTGAAAGTGCGATTGAGTGAAAAGTCACCGGGCATTAAGAACTAAGCAGGAAACCTTCATAAAAATTAGGAATTACGAGCTACGATCGTAGTACGAAGAAAGTGGTTGAATTGCTGGAACAATTAGAAGGTACCGGTAAGAATCATAGTACAGGATTTTGTATTTTTTAACTACTTAAAAGGTGAGACTATGTTACGCTGTAGCAAGATCTCTTGTTTGTAACGTATGTGAATTATTAATGCGGGAGAGGAACGCGTGTTAGTAGCCACGGGGTAAGATTTACTTTATATACTCCAAAGAAATAAATTTTACAGGAGAAAGGGGTAGGATTTAGTGTGTCTGCTCAAAAAAAAATCATTAGAAAGATAATGTCGAGATGTGTAGAAGTGTTGACACGCAAATTAGAATAAGTTTTGGAGTCATGAAGCAGTGTAATAAGGATGAAACAGGTAGATATACGTTGGACTAGATGAGCTTCCGCCATGGGTGGGAATTGAGAGTAACTAATTGTGTCAACAGTGTAAAATTTAAAAAAAAAACCTAACCTAACCCATTGTAAACAGTAACAGAAATATCTCCTATTATTTGTTCTGAAGTGGAATCGCAACATGGAGTATGTTTTATGTAACATAGAAGTTTTATGTAAATGTGCCTTAGATGTTGTATGTTTAGACCGAATGTGAGTTAATGTGATAATTTGCATTTAATAATAATTTCTAGAAAAACAAAATCGTGGTAACGATAATTAATATAAAGTGTGTTCAAATGTTGCGTATATTCGGCGGGTATTATAAAATTCACTCTATCCATTTTCTTTTGTGTTTTTCGTACCCTCACTAGTAGATCCGTCCAATGGCGAGAGATAGGCGTATTAGTTATATTATCTCATTTAGGTTAGATTACTTTTCTTGATATTTTAAAATGGCCTGTGAGCACAATAATACAAGAATATATATGTATGATTTGGAATTGTTATGGCCTTTAAGCATCTAAGGCTTATCTGTATGGAATTAAGTAAAAAAGATAATTTATCTGGTTGTAATGTTAAGATTGAAAATTGTGGATCTGTCAGAATCCGATTTTATTTATTTATTATATTTTCATAGCACAGTGATGTCAAACTGCCGCTTTTATTATGTTTCATTTGTTTGCCATGAACATAAGATAAAATGAATTGTATGGGCGGTTGCCATGAACATGTCGAAAGAAGGTTTTATTTTATTTTCCTTCTAAATCTATACATCAAATTAACTTTTCTAAACTGAGAAAAGACAGAATGCAACCCATACTAATAATATGAAATTAGGTTAAAAAATTGTAAGTACCAAAAAACTATTATTATTTTGAGCTCTTGCTATTTTTACAAACATGAATTGCCCACATAGCAAAATGACGTTCCAGGGATATCTGACGGATCTCCTGGCAGGATATCGGGATATCCGTAGGACGTCCTGTTCAAGTCCCGTTTACATCCATGGGACGTATAGTTATAATTAATCCTTCGTATAACTATACGAAGGCATATCCTTTGTATAGTTATAATTAATTAAATAATAATAGTAGTAAGGTCGATTTAATTTATAGAAATTCCAGGTAGGTAATCCCGCACGGCTTTCCGGGGGACATCCAGGGGACCTCCATACGGGATGAACTGTTTGTATTGCCCACAGAGTTATCCCACGGACGTCCTTAGGACATCGCTATGGGAGCAGGACCATTCTGACGGTAATGGGATCTAAATGGGACGTCCCAGGGACGTACTCTGCTATGTGGGTGTCTGAATGTGTGATGGATTTTCTTACGTTTGCGATACTAGCTTTTAAAAGCTGCAGTTAAAGGACAATTACGATTTGTATGCTATTTATGTGAGAGAATGCTCTGGTCCGAGAAGATCGTGCTAAATTTTAATGTGGCCCATGGACAAAACAAGGTTGAGCATTACTGTCATTGCACATTGAAATGTAGAATATATATTCTTGTACTTCTGCATTGAATATAAACGTTCAGGGATTTTACCAGGACTTTCAGTATCGGGGGTGCAATACCAAATCTGGGGATGGAAGTAGACTTTTGTAGAGTTGAAAATTTTACAAGTTGGGGTGTGTGTGCTCGAAAAATTTGGGGACTGATACCCCTTGCTTCCGGTGGGGTGGTGGCAGAATCCGGAAAGCACTTTTCCTCTAAATAATTTAATTTTTGATCAAATATTGTCACCTCATGATCTTACGTCGATCTAACTAAATACATAAAATGACAAAATATCAACATCTTGACAAGATAAAATTCACATACCATATTGCAAAACCAAAAAGTGCTTAAATCGTTTCCATCACCAACGATTCAAGAACCAACTGTATAATTTGTGTCGCTTTGCATCTCCTGCATATTACTCACTAGACCTGATTTTTTTAAAATAATATCTTATTACTATATAAATAGTCGAACATGTTTACATGTAAAATGTCTGAAATTAAATTTCACTAAAGCGAGTCGTTTCACAGAATCAATGGTAAGTGTGTGTAGTGTCGATGTATCGGTGTTGATGTTTTTTTCATGCGTCAGAACATAATTGTATATGTTATTGTAAAAAGAGACCCGAGGTACATTTATGAAGTCTCGACAAAAACGATTTTCTCTAACACAGTAAGGATATGAAGTAGTTTTTTTTTATATCATGCTATTGTTCTGGTAGTTGGATCAGGTCCATTTGTGACGTAAAACATGCGTCTATCCCCAGAGAGCCTGAAACAAACAAACAACTCATAACCACCTAAAAAAAAAGTAACTCAGGTCCCTTTTTACAGTAACATATTCAATTGTGCTTGGATACGAAAAATGCAGACAAATAGAGGATTCCGAAAAATGTAAGCGGACAGCTATTTTCAACACCAGAAAGCTGACATATCCGCATAAATGCTGACGTATGATAACCCTACATAACACCCACATTTCATTTTTTTTTTAAACAAACAAACACACGCACACATAACTATTCCCGATTTACTATTTCATCAGTTACAAAAGCATTTAAGAATACATGTCGCGACTTGATCCATTTTTGCTTCCTTTTGTAGTAGCTTTCAACGCTGAAAATCTGTAATGTTTTCTGTAAACATCCTCATATGAAAAAATGTTCTTTTATTTTCTTAGAAAGTCATTGATTGTTGAAGATATTTATCGCATCGTCTTCACGTTTGCATTGAAAGAAATAAAGATCTCGAAAAGTTTCACAGACGTTAGGTCATGGTGCATTATTGTTCCCAGTCAGTTGCCAAATCGAGCGAGGAAGGTCATGGAAACTTCACCTGGGTTGAATAGCCTTGGAGAAGAAATCGGTCTAAAGACTAAACGATGTATGTACAAGAAAAGAATAGCGTGAACAAATCGAAATCGGACAAACAATGATAATACTTTTTCTCCCTGCCATGAAGCAAATAAAATGGAGGAGAGGTACTTTTCTTGGTCGGGAATAAATAAAGAGTTTTCGCACAATCCTGGCTCAGACAGACGCCTTGTGAATATACTGAAGCCTCAGAAGATGATTCAGCAAAGTGAATGGAATCCCATCGAAGTTTTAGGACAGAGAAAAGAAACAGAATGGTCTCTTCCGTTATTTTTCGTTCTAAGGGAAAATGCGATGATAAGTCAGAAGTCGTTTAACCGTTCAGTTCTTATCGGCCAAATCTCTTTTCTGGCCTGTTGGTTTCATAGCTTTTAATGAATTAGGATGAATTTCGAAATGTTATTTCTAGTGAGGAAGAATATAACTACCATGAGATTTCGCCTGTGTATTCGTAGCTTCCCACATTAAAATATTTATGATTCACTCACAACTCACAAGGAGATGTACCCGAGTTCGAACACTCAGATGCGATTGAAAATATACATTGGTACAGAATATCAATCGTTGATCACAAAACAATGGTGTTCTATGCAAAATTGTCATCTGACCAGAAAAGATACTCGAATGTTCACCTATTCATGGTGAAAGAGAGGATACACATATGATATCTCATCGATATATATACATATCGATATCATAAATCGATATATGATATCGAATGTGGCGACCATACTGATCCTCATCGACAGTGTTCCGAAACACCTAGTAAACACTAGTGAAATAATGGGGTTGTTTAGTGAAAGCTTATTGTAGGTGGCAGTACCAACGCTCCCACCATTCGCTTTCCGCTTCTCGTTTGTTCTTACATAAGAATAGTATTGCAGGAACAAAGGTTTATTTACAATTTTCTTTATTTTTTATATTTTTTTATTGTATTGATGTTTAATTATCACGTTCGAATCGCGAAGAAAAACATTTCAAGAACCCTTTCCAGCCAAGAATAGCTTCTGAATACTCAACTTAGACTTTTAAAAATCTCTTAAAGAAAAATTGAGAATGGTTGTAATGTAACTTTGATGAAATGTTGAGTCGAGATTACGAGAGCAATACTGGTCACCCACAAACAACGTTAACTGTGATGACGAAAGCTCGTTTTTTCTCCGTACACAAATTGTGTATTACCGGTACCATTCTCTATTCTCCCTGTTTTTGAATATAGAAAAATGGTTATTCACAGTGGTATGCACTTCATGTTTTGTCATGTCAAACTAGCAGCACATATTGTATGTTAACTTTGTAGAATATTTGGTCATATCACTTTGGAACCAGGTATTTAAGGGTGATCCGGAGTGTCTGGATCCCCGAAATTCAGCAATGTATGCAGAATGAGTATAATTTTAGCTCGTGATTCCGCCAACTCCTACCCCTGTGGTGGTGACACTCTTCAAAATCTGGAGCACATCCCCCAACCTTAACATTTTTTACGGTCAAAAATCGATAGAAACCTTGCAAAACTTCCTTTATACCTTCCGAATTTTGACTTTACACCCACCCACCCACAAACTGAAAATCCTGGTGGAATCGCTGATTTTAGCCTTAGGTGTATTTATATAGAATATACATTTCATACCCAGACACACCCTGGACCTTCCTCGAAGCCCGTGGACCTCTCCCGAAACCAACTTCTAAATATGTAACATGATTATGTCAAGATTGCAGCAAGTTTATCTGGTATGACAAGTTTACAACAAGTTCGTCGTTTCAAGTTTGAAACAAACTAATCTTAATATAAGAAGATTACTTCAAGCTCGACATTCGAAGTTATACTCGAACTTCCGTTACCCCAGAATATACGAATATTTTCGCACTAACTTGGAGGTGGGATATGTTCAATCTATGCCACTCAAAAACTAGGCACTATTTAATACCTTGCATAAAATTTGATAATCAAATTAGTTTTATTCTTTTCCGGAGAATATATTTTATTGATATAACACAAAATGTAACCTTTTCTTACAAATAACGCGTTATTTCCAGCTATCTTTTACTTTAACTGTAGCGGAACTGATACAGAAAACTTAAATGGTTGAAGTAGAATCTACTCCCACGTCCAGGGTTACGGGTTAAGTTGAAGCAAGCTCGAAGAAAGCTTACAAACTTGCCACCTTAAGCTCATTCATTTATCATGCCCAATGGCCTCTACCTAAAAGCGAATCTGGACTGACTGCTGCTATTGAAAATTTCATGAGTATATGAAGCCAGAGAGCAGGGAGGACACTTAATCTCGTTTGTCCACTTCCAGTCTAAACCACTATGGATAAAATTTTCGGTTCAAACTCAGTTTCTTTTATTTATGTGTTAATTCTCTGCGAAAAACGTAAATTTTGTTTGTAGTATTTTCTACTATAGGGCATACTATTATATGAATAACTAAAAAATTAAGACTTAAATAAAAAACGGGACGCACAGCGACAAGATGCGTATAAAACTGAGTTAGAACTGAAAATTTGGTCCACATTGGATTAGATTTTGTTGGAGGACAAACGAGTTTAAATATTTGCCCTGGCGTCTATATTTCGACACTAAGTAGTCACTCCAGTATCGTTACGTAGAGCTCGATAATCATGTCAAGCCTTTTCGAAGTTTAATTGAAACTTAAGGAGGTCCCACAAGCTCAAACGGTTTGATTAACCCAAGGATGTTCTAATAGACTATGTGCTTATAGCTATCTCATTCCCAGCGAAAGAGTGAAGCCAAAACACATCTGAGCATCGACCAAAGCGACACACCTGATTG
This sequence comes from Lepisma saccharinum, assembly GCA_022664845.1. Classification (NCBI taxonomy): domain Eukaryota; kingdom Metazoa; phylum Arthropoda; class Insecta; order Zygentoma; family Lepismatidae; genus Lepisma; species Lepisma saccharinum. The sequence goes on along the minus strand of JAGDQP010002335.1, from coordinate 56,552 downwards.
GTTAGCAGACAACTGAAGAGCTTGCTGCCATCTTTGTTAGCCGAAAACAGTGTTTTCGATTGGAGTAAGTGGGCTAACTGGGCGGGACTAAGTGTGACGTCTGGCTTCATGTTCTTGGCGAAATCCCATATCCTCTATTAGAACATCCTTGGATTAACCCAAGGTTTCTGACCAACTCATCAAACTGAAAGCTTTCCCTTCCAACCGTTTGACGCGAGCCCCTACACGGTTCAAAGAGCTTCAGACTGTTGAATAAAACCTTTGTTTTATCAAACTGTTTGAAACTTCGTTTGAACGTGTGTGTGTGGTGGGGGAGGGCTTTAGTTTTGTTATCTGTGTATGTATGAATCAATGATCAAATGGGGTTATAAAATCAATGATCAAACGGGATTAAGTATTTTGTGTGGACAGTAGTGTTGTATGGAGCACAAATGTTGATTCTACGAAACTGTAATAAAGCTTTTGAAGTGTGGATAGGAGACTGTAGGATATCCTGTGGGTGCCAAAGTTATTAAATGAGGAAGAACTAGAGAGGTTGGGTGAGAGAAGAGCTACAAAAGTTACTAAAGTGAAGAAAACAAAAGCAATTAGAAATTCTCATAAAGCACATAATTATATTCTAGGAAAATGTTATTGATATCCTTGTATATGCATAGAATATTCTACAAATATCTCAATGTCTAGGATGAACTGATATGCTAAGGAAATTTCTTGGGATATTCCAGTATTTTCTACGAATATTTAGAGCACATTTTTGCTCTACGGGTATCCGGAATTTCCAATCTAGAATATGCTTTTAATATTCTCAGAGGTCTATGCTAGCGTAGGAATATCTTTGATTGGAAATATTCTGGGACATTATATAAGTATATTTGGAATACAGGATATCCTATGCAATGTGCGTTATTTTCGCAGTTATTGTAAATTGAAGGTGAAAGAGGGAGAGGAAGAAAATGGGTAGAACCCGTTGATAACATAAAATAAAAAAATAATAATATGGAAACTCATGATTTTGGGAATCCCCAGAGATAGTAAAAAAAAAAAAAAAAAACCTACATGCATACTATTCGCACGTATTCATTTACAGAGGCCGTCTTTCCTAAATATTCTCCCTAAATATAACCTAAAGAAAGAACACTGAAACAAAACGGTAAATATTACCTAGTCTCTGTTATTGCAGCCACTTCCAACCTATGATTCGTAGCCCATGAGAGTCCGCGAACCAAATAATATACTTAAAAAAATACTTTTACTCCTTCAAATCACCATCAGATAACATAACATAAACAATCCATTTTTTTTAAATATCATTATTGATATAACTTATCCGATACAGTTTAACTATATTTCTACTACTCCTCAAAGATTATGCATAGATTATTATGTGAACATTCTAACCCATGTACGGAATATGTCGATGATACACGAAACGTGTATGGTATTTAATTAGAGTTCATTTTTATTTTACAAAATGTGTAAGGATGGGGTTATTTGATGAATTATCATTTATTGGTTTCATGGATATCCACGATTTGGAAAATGTTGAGGACCATTAGTCTGGTGGTTGGTGAGTTCAGAGAAGTATTGAGGATGTGGTCACGGGTTCAAATCCTACTCGCACCGGCCATCTTCCTGAGATCTTTCCAGGGTTCACCTCAGTTCCACAAAACGAATACCGTGGTAGCTATTATAAGGGCTCTATCCGCTATCTTTCCAACTCCTTGTTACATGTAAATAGCAAAAGAATTACAAGTTATGATCTGTAACCTTCAGATGCTTTAAAGGCTAAAACTTATGAAGTTTTGTCAAGGCGGAAATTTAAAAAAAAAAGTTTTCTTTTTTATGAGAAAATTATGCTAAAAATTAGATACTGTGTCAAACTTTCAAGAATCGCATTCTACACTGTACAAAGTTGAATAACTCAATTTACGAGCTGCTTTGCATCTTCTATTAAATCATTCTTCATCTGTTTACACATACTAATAGACACACGTGCTGCTGACTGGCATACTGAAAAGATATGCAAATTTTACCGCAAGAACACATCTTCCGCTAACTAGCGTAATTAGTGTTAGCCTTCTTTATTTAACAGCTGGAAAAACAGAAACACGTCTCTATTTGTTTCCTTTCTTTGTTGTGTGTGTGGTGCACTTGCAGTAGCCGCCGTAGGCAAGAGTCGACGGGGGCAGTTGAAGAAACAGGGTCTTTTGGCGAAGTTACCAATAGGTTGAATTGAAGAAGAGGAAGACACTCTGTTTTCTTCTTAGCATGCAACGGTAATTGATGATCTCAGCGCTGACCTGCATTTTAAAAAGCGAATTACAGACAGTCAGTCCTCTGTGGAACAACTGACCTCTTTTTCCAACATGGAAAAGAAACACAAACATAACAACAGGTGAAAGCAAAGGAACTTTTGTGACACTGCTTCAGTCGTCGAGTGCTTTCTAAAAGTGATCAGCTTTCCTCATTTGATAACTTCTTCTTTGCCTGCATCATTGGTGACGACAACGCCCTTTTTAGTCAATGGGTCTTCTGTCCCACTTCTATCAAGTGCAACAACAGTGAATTTGCATGTAAAGAAAGATGTTTACACAGAAAATGCATTCTGGGAAGAAAGATAAAAATGTTAGCTTTGTGTTTAGTATTGAATTTCCTCACTTTTCCTGAACATTTCACCTTTCATCGTGTTCTTCTCACCTGTACTTGCATCAACCATATTTGATCTTCAATTTCAGTCTCCGTTGTCCAGTGTTTACGGTCGTAAATTTCGGATCTGTTCTGGGCGGGCAGGTTAGTGTTCTAGGCTCTTTCCTGGCCACTATTTTCATCGAGAACTCGAGAAGGTTAGATCAAGTAAAGTTAGATTTAATTACATTGATAATCAGTGGTCGAAGTGAGGCGGTATGCACCGGTATGGCATACCGGCTCTGGTTTCTGAGAGCTAAACGCATACCGTTACTGAAACACTTGCTATATGTGTTCTTATATCAATTTCTGATTTGTCTAGAAAAAATAGGAAAACATACAGTCTCTGTTTCTTTTCCACTTCGAACACTGTAATGATAATTGAACGATTTATAATGCTTAGTAGTAATATAATATGTTTATTGTGTATGTAATATAACAGTAAAAATGCCAGGTGTTTAATACTTAACCGAGTACTTAGTTTTGGAATTATTTTTGAAATACACATGAGATGGCAGCACTTTCACTTGTTCTAAAACCACGTGGCTGTAAAGGCGCATTTTCAAGCCCGCTTGCGATTTGGGTGAATTAGCCAATTGAAACGTGTTACAACACGTAATAAAACTACACCACGAAACACCACGTACTCACCCTAATCGCAAGCAACGCAAGCGGGCTTGAAAATGAGCCCTAAAGCGTTGATTTGGCAATGTTGAAATGAACTTCAAGATGGTATGTTCAACCAAACAACACGTTTTTTCTTCTGAAAACTTCGTATCAAACAAACAAAAGTCCTCCTGAAACACTGACAAGATGTTATAAGTCTTTTAAAGTCTTAAGAAGCCATACAAGTCAGCAATTCTGGTCCTAGTACTGATTTTGTTCTCGATGCTCGTGAAGGAAATTCGGGTGAACCAATAACAGTCATGACACCGGAATTGTGGAATAGCTCATAAACGGTAAGTTTGGAAGCAACGTGTTTTCTCTTAACTAACCCAGTCGTTACAATGGAATTATCGAATGGCCTTCTTATTCTCTCGACGCAAACCATTCTGACTTCTTTCTTTGGGGATATATCAAAGATTTGATCTACAAATGACGCTTTAAGAACTGTAAATAAGCTCATAAACGCTATCACTGAAGCTTTTTCCACTGCTTCGTTTTGTAGCCTCACTCTTTAGGATGCACCGTCGATTGCTATCCGAATTCACCTTCTAACGGAGCATTCAAGTAAACGGAGGAACGGTGGATCAGGTCTGTAGTTAAAATTTAAAACAGTGATTTAATTCGGATGAGTTTGCCTAACATAAGTGAACGTGACGTAACATAACAGAACGGAACGGAGGACCATTGAATTCGGAAAGGGCGAGAACCTTGAAGCTCGAATATGCCATCTTGTGGTAACGGAAAACAAAAAAGCTTGAAAATCTTATTAAATAATTACCTTTTGAGCTCACTTCAAAGAAACACTGATTGCTTAACTGAATTTTCTATCAATAAGACTTGTCCTACAAACTAAGTGTTCGGTTAATTATTGAACACCGGATATACTAATTACAGGTATTTTATATGGTCTGGTAGAAAGGCAAACGGGTAGTCATCAATGATTCCGTCAGAACCCTTCTGTGGGAGTATCACCACCCCCTTAATGCCTTGTTTAGATTACTAACATTTTACGATGGTAAAACTTATGGGTAAAACTAACTTGCGTTCAGACTACCGAACTTAACTTGGTTATCATGCTTGTACTACCATTGTCTGTAAAGAAACAGGCTGAGGTTTCCGTGGTTCAGTAAAGAATCTGCTTGTTACACGGGAGAGAATTAAATTATAAAAAATGAACACAAATGAATTGATTGTAGCGTCATATTTTGTAGATTAGTTCTGCCATCATTCTTTTATATTTTAAAAGTAGTACGTACACTATTATACTATTATTTCGATAAAGAAAGAAATAAACTCAGGAAGTGATTCGTGCCTAATAACTAACTTACGTTTAGACAGTCGTTTCTTACTAACGTTACAAGATAACCGTCGTAAGTTGACGTTAGTTAAATTTGTTACCTGCGTTAACGGTAACTACCGTTTACATTACTAAAATGAACTCGGGTTAACGTTAACCATGGTAAAATGTTAGTAATGTAAACAAGGCATAGACTAAGGTTCAATCGCAGTGGGTTTTCCCGCCTTTTTCGTTTTACGTCAATTATTCGAAGTTCAGTACAGGTAAACAAAATTTAACTTTCACAGACCAAAGTTCGTATCGTACTTCAGTAATGGGTACAATTAGTTTTAAAGAAATGCTACGATTAGCCTCAGGATTGTGTGCAGACACTTTTGTGACAGGATAATACTCTAAACCTTCCCAATTTTTGACTTTACACGTCCCTAAACTGAAAATTCTGGCGAAATCCTTGGTATGCCTCAGAAATATGAGGAGACCATTAAGGTTTCCATTCATTTCGCTTCCCACCCATCCCCACCCAGAGGCAGTACCGTTTTCCATTATGTCTCGCTTTCCCGACCTTTCCCAAGTGTCCCGCTTCCTCCGGAAAATGAAATGTTATTTTCTGGGTATTGGGATACTTTTTTTAAAGACTTGTCTCGAGTACTTTAAAAAAGTGTGAAATCTGCGCACATTTTCCAGAAAAGAAAAAAGAAAGAAAGAAAAAGAAAAGAAAAAACTCCTGAGAACATTAAATAATGACTAATTAGTTTCTGATGGTACTACCAGAACTAATGCGACTGTTAAGCGTGCCGTTCTTTGAGCGTTATTTTTCCTTTATCCAAATTTCAAAATGAGTCTCTCTCTCTCTCTTTCTTTCTATCTATCTATCTCTGTCCCATCTTATACATACAGGATAATAAAAAATATGGTCTAAATTAAGGTGAAAGCACCAGTAGATGACCGTTTAAGAGAAATTTTCCAAATAAACTGATACATTTTTTTATTTTTCATTTTTTTAAAATATAGCATTTTTTCAGTAAATTTTAGTTCTACGTTTATGATCTAACAGGGTCATTCAGTAAGAAACAAAATGTTTCAGTAGTTAACCCTTGCCAACAACAAAAATTCTAGTACTTGACCAGATGTCCTGTAAGACAATAAATTGGAATAAACTAACCACTATTGATGGAAATCTGCAAGAGACTGTTCAGATTAATATGTTATGATTGATTAGGGATCTCCTTAAGGATTAATCTTGATCCTGTTGCATAATAAATTACAAGTTAATAATATTAGTGACGTCTGTCTGAAGAACGCGACAATCCCGGTATTAGCTTCGAGCAAGATTGTCGCGCTTTTGCGACAGACCTCACTAATATTATTAACTTGTAACTTACTATGCAGCAGGTCCCTGTTCATTTTGTTGAAAAAGGACCGGACGGTTTTCGCTGGCCTTTTTTTGGTTCATTTGTGTTTGAGAGAATATTGTAATGTTTCATGTGCTTGAGCACGAGTCGTCTCATACTCGCAGTGTAAACATTGTAGTAGCGTGAGTACTACGAATGCCAAACATGGTTAGAACAAGTTATGCAACATAAATAAACAATGCAATGTAAACAAGCAGAGGACGACACCAGTTTCATCAGGGTATCAACAGAAGGAGCCACCAAAGAAAGAGCTTGGAGGACCACACCACAGAAGGGCTATAAAACCCCGATGCTACCTTATAATTTACCACTTGTTTTGGTGATCACCTCTCTCCTCTACCTTCTCCCTCGTACAGAGTTAGCAGTCGGGTGGGTACACTCCTTCTAACCCTGCACACACAGTTAACAGTCGGGCTGGTATGCTACCCTTCCTGCATACACAGTTAGCTGTCGGACTGGTATGCTACCCTTCCTGCACACACAGTTAGCTGTCGGGCTGGTGTGCTACCTAACTCTACCTTCTGCACAGTCAGCTGTCGGGATGGTACATCCTTAGACACATAGTTATCAGTCGGGCTGGTGTCTTCCTTTCGCACACAGTTATCTGTCGGGCTGGTGCGACACATATCCTAGCTCTCTTCTGCGAGGCGTATCACCCGAGAAGAAGAAGCCATAAAGAGTTATTCTATAACTCATCAATTACTGTAAAATACCCTGGTACGGAACGCTATTTTTAACTTATTGGACTTACATTTATTTTGTAATAAAACTGGTCATGGGCAAATGCCACAAATCCTGTGTATCTATTTGACTCTACCTAAACGTCACGCCGAAACCAGCGGATTGCGCCGATTCCACTAATTAAGTGCAAATGATTAGCGGATAATAATAAAATGGGTCAAAGTGGCCCAAAAGCACAGATACCAGTAATTAGCGCGAAAATATCGGGACTAAAATCGGAAGTGTCAAGTAATTTCTTTTGCTACTAAAGACATTTATTAGGCATAAACTAAAATATCTCTTGCCCCGATAGGAAAATAGGATAAATGTTATTTAATGCCAGTAAATCCTAGATCATTCAGTAGGGTAGGAAACCCGGCCGGGAACGTAGCCACGTCCCGCGGCTCCCCCAGCGCTTTTCTTGAAAGTATAGAAATAGCTATCGCCACGTAACAGTAAAATAGAGTGACAACGCTGAGAAGTGGGTGCTTGGGTACAGGGAACAACCACAGTATGTTTCAATGGTGTCGAATGTATATACTCAAAGTTTGGTGCGGATATGTCGAACTGAATGGAAGTAGTAAATATTTAATTTTCCAAATTGATTAACAACACTGTCAACTGTGGAACCTCAAGTACTATGACGCATCCCAGTACGTAAATGCAAAGTTTGGTCCTAATATATTCAACGACATGGAAGCAAATAAAAATGTTATTTTCTAAAATTGGTTGGCAACACTGACGCTGGAAGTATCCACATTAAATATCCCAGTACTTAATGCACATGTCAAATTTTGTGTAAATGAATGCGGATATGTCCAATGCTAACAAATATGAAATCTAGATTTTTTAATCATTTGGCAACCCTGACAAAATACGGTGCCTGAAGTGCCTGCATGACCTGTCCCAGTACCTAATGAACAGATGAGCATGTATGTCAAATTTAGTGTAAATCAATGCACACGTGTAGATTTGTATTAATAAAGGCATTTTCTGTAAGTTGAATTATAAAATAGGCTGGCAACGCTGACAACTGGGGTGTTTGATATCGGGGACACCCAAAACTTTCTTATATTGTGTTGAATGATGTTTAAGCTAAGTTTAGGGCAGATACGGCGTGAAAGATTTTAAAAAATGTTTTTTAAAAGTTGGCAATACGTGAGCAACCCAGAAAATCTCACATACACTAGAGTTTCGCTAATCTGAGCTAATTGGGGCTGTGCCCTGTTCCGATTAGCAAAAGTTCGAAATATTCGGACCTACACTTTTAATAGACCTATGCCCTTGGGCTTCTTATAATGAACAGTACCGTACTTTAATTACAGTATGTAATTAAAATTGTACACTGTACTTCTGTACTTTGAGTTCATTTCCTTGTACGTTGTATATAAAATACAGGTTTTTACATAAAACAAAAACTATTTTCTTTTTTCCCTCTTGAGTTGAAGTTAAAAATAATTTGGCATATTTTCCCTGGGCTCTGTTCGGTTTATCCGGATTTTCGGATTAGCGGGACTCTACTGTATACAAAAAAATATTTATAATCTAGGATTTAATTTATGTTGAATTTCTTCTTAATTACCTGTATAAAAGTAATTCTTGATTAAAGAGACATTAGCAGTATTACAAATTACTGCCCTGAAAAGAAACGAAATTTAGAAAAAAAACGAAGGCTCATGTTTTTTTCAATAAAAACCGGAAGTTTTGAAGAAGAAAAAACAGAATCGTTTCTTTCTATTTATTCACTAATTGACCCACCCACCCAGAAATCACGTCCAGGTTGAAACTGGAGGCTGGTATTCCATTATTCATATATAAGATACCCATACCATTGTAAATTTGCAAATGTTACTGCTTTAGACACAAAATGAAAACCTTTTATATCCCCAGTACAAATACAAAACAAAATATTGGGTTGGTGTGAATGAAATGAACGCTTTGACGCCTGGTGGGCAGCGCACCTCAGTAGCACAAAACAGGGGTAGACTGAGGTCACGCGTCTAACATGACAAATTCCGTATACGTCCACCAAACAGGCTGGGGTACCCAGACAGTCAAGACTCAGGAGGCAATGTGTTGTTGAACTTGGTCGTATGAAAATGCACCATGGCGAACACACAATTGCGAGTGATTTTTCTATGAATTCAAACTGGGGCATTCTGCACAGCAAGCCGAAAAAAAAAATGACACAAAGATGGCGAATTAACACACCATTCATCGTTGGTTTATCAAATTTTGTTCCGGTAACAGAACACTGCAAAATAAGCCCCATGGGCACAGACCAATGTTCGGATGAGCTGCTCTGAAACACCGTGAAAGCAGGCCCTCAGAAAAGTTTCGTGCCATTGCAGACCCGTTAGGCATACACCATACCAATGTCAGTTGGCGACTCCGTGTTCGTTGCTCGATTTATGTATTAATTCTTGCAAACGACGTGAATATTATTGACAGGATTGCGCAGTCAAATATGTGAACAAAAAAACAAACAAAAAAAAAAAACGGACCACGCAGCCACAGCAAGAGTGAAAATTGAGTTACGACTGAAAGTTTGGTTTGTTTTGAATTAAACCGAAAGTAGAGACAGAAGGTTGAATGCTTCCCCATCGAGCACTCCATTATCAGTATGTAGAGCTCAATGATCCCAAACGACAGGATGCTCACTTGAATGCTCCGTTCCGTCTATCCCAAACAGGGTTCGACGGAGTGATGTCGATACTTTCCACTGTGGACAATGGATACGCAAGTGAACGGAACGGAAGAACGTTTGGGATGGAGTCTTTCTTTCAAAAGATACCTACATTTTTAGTCTGAAAGAATAGTCGTGCTGTAACTTTCGAGCTCTACGTAACGATGCTGGAGTGACTGCTTAGTGTCGAAAAAATAGACGTCAGAACCAGAACTTGGTTTGTCCAGTTCCAGTTTAAGCCAATAGGGACCAAATTTTTAGCTCTAACTTAGTTTCTTTACGATTGTTATCGCTGTGCGACCCGTTTCTTATTTATGTCTTAATTCTTGAGTTATGCACGTACCCGACATGGTGTACATAATATTTAGTTATTTGTTTGTTTATTTAAAAAAGAAAAAATAATAAAGACAAGTGGAAAAGCGGGCCGCACAAGATAACAAGCCTAACAAAACTGAGAACTGAAAAGTTGATTCATCTTAATTTAGACTGAAAGTGTACAATCAAGATTAACTGTTCCCTCTGGTTTCTAGTTTCATATATTAATTAAAATTTTAATGACATCGATCAGTTCAGTAGCGCTTTTAGATAGATAGGATTTATATAAATGTAAAAAGAGTTGTCAAATCAAGCTTTCTAATAAATTCAGAGGTTCCTTGAAACTCACACGGAAGTAAAGAAGAGAGAAAGGCGATCCTGAGATTAAGAAGAATGAGGCAAAAGGGTTATAAGAACACGTAACATGTAAATTGCAATTCAAAGAATCAAACACGATGTTGCAACGGAGATTTTTCTTCACTTGTAAACAGGATTAGGAAGCAGGCTAGATTGCAAATGTTGAACGAAAATTGGATTTCTCTTAAGACAGTGTGTAAAGTGTAACGAATCATACCGGTAATTGCAGGAAAGAAATACTATACATGACGTCATTGGTGAAAGTAATGAAGAAAACGTAATAGGTGGGTGCAGGCCAATAGAACAAACAAGTTATCTCACGCATGACGCCATTAAGAGGCCTCCGTACCTACTGTGCGTGCGTGTGTGTGTGTGTGTGTGTGTAGGTGTGCGTGTGTAGGTGTGCATACGTGTGTGAGTTTTCATATTTTAAAAGATACTGGACAAACGACAAGCAATAATGAAATTTTGGAAAGCGGCCCCAATAATACTTGTGAATGTGTTCTGAGACTTTGACATCGTTTATTTTAGCTGAGAAATTAGAATACCCGTAATTTATGACGTCATATGCCTACACAATTACTAGGGCCACTTTTCAAAATTTCATTATTGCTTTGCTTGTCATTTGTTCAGTATCATTAAAAATATTTTAAAACACACACACACACAGTGTAGATACTGAGGTATCTTAAAGTCACCAAGGATATTTTAATTAGAGGATAGGGTAGAATTAGAAACATGATTTCGAACATCAAAACTTCAGTCCACCATCTTGTTGCGCCGAGCCCAGATTTAAGAGATGGGGTAAAGACTTAAAGCGAAAGAGATTAGTTAATCCCTGACAGAAAGTAAACTTTGGTAAACTTTATTTTGTATGAGTATATCCGCACACCAAGATGGCGGACTGATATTTTGACATTCGAATTAAGATTTTAAAAAATGTCCTATCCTCAAATTCTAACATCCATGGAGACCAATAACGTCACGTGTGATTGTGTTCTGTTCGGAGGAAGTTTATGAACCGACGATTTGCGGGTAAGATGAACTGCTGCTAATTTGTTTTTGGTTTCCATCCGATAGAACTGACATCCTAACGATGAAGCCAACAGTATGATGTGGATTCCGAACCATTTGTGTCTTTGGAGGTTTTGATCATTGACCCGTTTATTACAAGAGGACGAACAAAGCCACTTATCCATGGGAGAAAGACTATCAAAGAAGGAATTCTCAACATTTTGGAGGTCACTGCCCAGTAAAGTTTTGTTAATCAGTTCCAGACCACAGCTGACGAAATAATATCTTCGCCTGGCATTTTTCTTTTAAATTTTGAATCTATTTATGGCCTTTTAGGCATTTCTGGTTTAGGCTGTTCCTCAGAGAAAACTAGAACATAGTCCTAAGTTTTGTTATTTATTAATATTAAAACTAAACATTATTTCTTATCATACTCTAGTACGCTTATCTACACACAAAGCTCATTACTACAAAGTAATTGGAGCACGCTAGCACTGACCGGAAGTAATAATGAACCGAATTCAAACCAATTTATTTTTATTCTTTTCCATTTCAGCTTATTTTACATATGGCGTCCGATAAATACATGTGCTATGTACCTTGCAAATTGTACTCTACAAGCTTTCGAACGAGCCATAGATTACTGTGCAATAATAACTAAGGACGCAAGAAATAGTCAAACATAAATCCTTGTTTCCTTTCAAAATCTGCCGGCTCTTTTAACACTTTCCTCCCCATATCGCCGGCTGTGTAAAGAGCAGGTTCAAAATTACGAAACGTGTGCATTCTATTCCTGCTGTATAAAACGAGATGAGAATTTTAAATAGTTTGATAAAACCATTGTCGCTCAAAAGAGGAGATTAGACATGCCTCGTCTGGGCCCAATGTCCACGGCCTGACAGTTGACAAACGCTGTTGTAATATATCAACAATAAATAAAGGCGAAGAAATTACTTTGATAATGTCCACGAAAATGTGAACTATAAAACATTAAGAAGCGCCTGATTGGCCGAGTAAAGAGTGATTAACTCTCTTCCACAAACGTCATGCATGTATTGTTGTCTGTCTACATACAAAGATGCACAGAAACACGAGTATCATGGTTTGGAACAGGCGCGTCGCCAGTCAGAAACTGTAGGGGGTCACGAAAATTTAGGAGGCACGGGATACAACACATTATTCTATCACCGATTTACACACATAAAAGTATACTTTTGTGTGGGTTCAACAAAATTTTAGGAGAACCGGGCCTCCCCAACCCCTCCCAGACTGCGCACATGACTCGTAATACCTCCTAGCCTAGAGTCACATTTTATATCTAATGTAACGAGCAACTTCTGGGATGAATAAGATCACTTAAAAGAATGAGATTCCACTGAGACTGTGGGTAAAATGTTATTGTAGTGTCATGATGATGTGGGGAGAATATTATTAATGTTCATTGTCATTTAAAAAAAGGTCGCTATGAGGTCGTTGCGGCACGTCGGAAAGCCCAGACCCCTGGTTTCAGCAATGCCTACCATTCCCTCTCGACGGGCCTGGATCGAGAGTATTAGCATCCAATCTTCCTTTTTTTTAAAGTGTTATAACTAATAACCAATGCCTTCAGATACGTAAAATTCAGTAAATTTTAATTTTTAAATTAATTTTCATTAATGGGTTGTAAATTTTGCGCGAAAATGTCCGAAGATTTAAAAAAAAAACATACGCTTTCCACCTCAAACATGTGCTAGTTCTCCTCGAAACCATCTGCTGGCTTCACTGCTTCTGTAATCTGCTTATCATTCAAAGGTAGAAGCAATCTTACGATGTTCGTTACACTTAATACTTTTGGATCTTAAACGACGCTGACCGACTCTGAAGTAAAAAAAAATTGTCAATCCCTAAATCCAAGATATCCGCAGCCCAAGTGCTGTTATATTTTGAAAATAGATCGAATATTTTTTGTAAGTTTCATATCTGGGATTCTGTAGGGTGTTTGGAGGCAGCCGAAAATGAATTGTCGGACATGATGACCCTTACAAGAAAGGTGACCATGATATGGTACGCAATCCTAAGGTTTTGCCACCTCAAAATTGAGTAATTTCATATCTCATAACTCACTTTGTAAGGTAGGTGACGACAATTTCGCCACGCTAAGATTTAACATTAAAAAAAAAAAAAAAAGGCGAAAGTCGTTTGCATCAAGATGGTGCACGCATACGATAGGGTAATATTTTGTTTATTGAATAAATCAGCCGTCTACGAAGAAGAAGAAAAGAAAAGCCTTGTAAAAGTCGACATTGTAAACATTATGCACCCAATTTCGCAAATCTATTTTCGAAATTGTCTGGATATGTGAAATAGAAATATGTTGCGCGTTACACCTCATGTATGTTACTTTAACATTGATTAATGAACTAGAAAGGGCTATTTGAGCTGTTATTATTGAGATATTTAAGTTAAATAAAAATAATTTTAACTTGCATGAATTCGCAGAAGGATATTAAAATTAAGAAACCATTACTCATGGCAAATAGTGTAGAAAAAAATTTGAAAACTATCTTATCTAGATAGGTTTTAATACTATTTGAGTTCAAAGTAGTATCAAGCGCTCCAATTAAAGTACAGTAATTACAAACTATTTCCAATGAAAAAAAAATATATTCTCATGGCAAAATTGCACGCAGTAACACTTTTCAAAAACGTCGGATATACACCACTACAGACACAAAAACTACCTACTGCGTATAATGCACAATACCTTCAATATTCCTGTAAACTATTTAGGATAAGAACCAAATTATAAATAATTAAAAGATACACATTCACTTACTGCAGCAAAAATTAAATGAACCATGCGTTTTACCTCCTCACGGACTACACTGCAAATACGTATTACCAAGAATTGTGGGAATACAAGAAAAAATATTTCTCATGCGATGCTTTACGTAACACAGTTACCATCTTCCGACTCTGCTTGAAAACAAATTGAATGGTAGGTGGCAGATTTACAAACATGGCGAAATTACCTTCATCGGCCGTATAAACAAACCAATCCTATGTGATAACATGTTTTAGCCGAATACAAAGTTTGTTTTCTTTTCACATCCACCATCTTGCTTTTTATAGCTGGGCTTACATATACTCATCTTCTAGGTAAAAAAAAGTACTGTATTGTGCAATTTTCATAGTTTGTTTACTGTTCAAACGCAGTGTCATTTTCCAAAGCGAAAGGACCTAAGAAAAGACTACCGACTTGATATGTACAGGAGATTGGAAGTCAGTGATTCCGCCAGAGCCCCCTCCCCCCCCCCGGTGGTGGAGTGTCACTCCTCCAAATTCTTGACAACATCCCAACTTCAAAATTTTTACGTTGAAAAATCGATAGAAACCGTGCAAAACTACACTTACACCCTCCCAATTTTGACTTTACGTTCCCCAAACTGAAAATTCTGGCGGAATTTCTGTTGGAAGTGGAGATCATTTATTAGCGTAGGGGAATACAACGTCTTTAAAACCTCTGTTCACTCTATCTCATGGGGTAATGCGGATCTAAGTGAATCGTATATTTTTTAGAAAGGTATGAATCCAAAATTTGGTTATTTTTAACTTTGGGCCGTTTTAGAAAATACAGGTAATAGCTATTCATATTGGTATTAAAATGGAATTAATAAATCAATTGCTCTTAAGTTTTGTAGTGAACAGAAAACTTACTAAGGGCACCAATCAAGCACTTATCCATAAGGCCACTAGCTTATCCATCAGGAAAGATTCCCATTCGTGTAATAAAATTAAGGATTTGGAAAAACTACAACATTATGTGCCTAACGAGTATTTAAAATACTAAGATGAAATTTTAAAATGGCCTGTGAGCAATGAAAACTTACAGATGTTTACTACCGATAACTTAACGGGGTAGATCACCCCCACCATCTTGGTATGACCTTTCCATTGATTTACACGGGAATTGTTTTACTCGACTTGCGTCTCTCAGAAGTAGAATATTTCAGTTCTGCTTTCACGAAATTTGTCTTGGTGGTTATTTTGACTCTTGTATAGTTTTGGTTTGTGAAGTTTCTTCAAATATATGAGTATAATGTAATATTAATAGTTTGCTATATAAATCACAATATGTTAACTGGAAATTATACTGTTCGTGTATATAATGTTGCATTTCTATCAAATAGCATGAGTAAAAGAGAACATGATAAACTGGGTGAAGACAGAAGTTTAAAATATGCTCCTGAAAGATATAAGACGAGTAAAACAATTCCCATGTAAATCAATGGAAAGTGGGTATCAAGATGGCGGGGGTGATCTACACCGTTAATGTCAGATAATGAGTTTTGTTTCTGTTGATAAAATAGTGTTATTTTTTTAAAAAAAAACAAAAAACAACATCAGTTTCCAATTTTTGCAGACCAATAACATATTCACATATTGCATTAGCGATACAACCTCATGACTTAGAATTTCTTTTCAACCATCGAGCCTGCTAACTTCCAAAGAATTTGTCTCAATTTCCATTTTAAACTTTTTTTTTTTCAATTTCCCCCAAACTTATACTCTTAGACCGACGTGAGGAGGTACCGTAGTGCGCTATTTTCCCTGGGTACAGCCCTGGATAAGGTATCGTTCAATGACACTATTCTATAGATACTAGTCCTACATTTCCTATTGAAACTGAGGTGAAATCATGGAGGAACACAGACGTATTATCATGACCTGGTTACTTTTGAGACAAAACGTGGCTTTCAGAGGTTAAGAAACCCGTCTACAATATTGAAACGGTATAAAAACAATCTTCCGAAATTCCCTAAAAGCATATAGATAGTAAATTGTTTCAACTCTTCCTAGTTTTTATAATTTGTTGATAAACTTAATGCATCTACTAAAAAACCTTTCACCATATATATTGGTAGCTAATGAAAAATATTTCTGGATGTGCTTAATGGAAAGAAATAAACCACAAATTAACGGATTGTTGCTTCCTTATCTTCAGACGTCTTGTCTCTGAAAGAACGAACCATCGCCCACCAAGTGACATTGACATTAGTCGCGTTTACCATACAGAAGAATGAACGTTCGTTTTTGAGGTCGTGATATCTTTGTACACTGAAGACAGATAAAAGAAATCAAGCATTGCCAGTACGTGTGCTGGCTTCATGGTTGCCTTTCACCCTACCGTTATAATTCTTTCGACAGAGAAAAAAAAGACTTTTTCGAGGCCAACAATCTACTAAAATATAGGTCAATGGCATGTTCTCACGTGGATTGTGTAGGAAGGAAGGATTGTCTGTAATGTCTTTAAAGAACTCCTCCGTAATAACAACTCTCGCAACGACATCTTTCTCCACACCATCTTCACAACCTTCACGTTTAGTCCCAGTGGGGAATTTCAGTGAAACCTTCACACACATGTGTGTTTGTGTGTGATTAAATCTTTCATCTCCCACCATCTTTACTACTTTACAGTTAATTTCACTGTTGCCAACGCTTGCGACAACTCGCTAAAATTAGCGGATTTAAGGTGGTGGTTCCCAAGATTTGTACGAAAGCGACTGACGACTTTTTCAGTGACTTTGTTGGCGACAAATCTGGCAGATCTTGTTGGAAATTTAAACATTGTGTGGGATTTAAAAATAAACTTGCTAAACATAGCACAGACTACCAAGTAACTTCCAAATACTGAAAGAAAAATGCAGTTACAAGAAAGTGAAGGTTTGAATGTTGTCAATCACCGATACCTTTTCTTTTTAAAGAAAGAAGAGAAGCATTTAAATAACAATGAAGTATCGTTGAATTTTAATTTAGTTTCTATGAGTCGAACTCGAAGATTGGGCCTGAGCTTTTCATATATCAAGGGATAGGAAAGGTAGCGACCATAGACCTTAGTTAAGGTACTATCCGGACATTCGCCTGTTGAAACCGAGGAACACTTAGTCAGGATGGATGGCATTGGGCTAGAACCCACGTGCCTCTCCATTTCCGATCCAAAGTCTACGTGTGGACTCCGCGAACAAATGGACTTTGAAGTAGAGGTTTACTACCACAGAAATTCCGCGACAGTTAGCTACGTTTCGGTTTTCGTGTGTTATCTTTTTCTATCAGTTATACGTGCTGGATATAACTACGATTATTTTATGTTGTGACTTGTGAGTTGCAAGAATAATAATTTGTAGGCATAAATTGAGCTAAAACTCTTTGGCGAACTTTTAGCAACTTTGAATCTAGCTACTTTATATCTTTACGAGTTGGCAACAATGCTTGATTTCAACTTTTGTTTTTTATTGCTTCATATGTGAGATGATATTTCATTTCTCAAGCCTTTAAGAGAACCAAGAATACCGGTAAGCATATTTCGTAAGCTCTGGAAAGCATAACTACCGTACTTTAAAAAAAAAAAGAGAAAAGTTTATTGTTTTAGGAAACAAGAATACGGAAGTAGTATGTCTTTTGTTTCTATTTCAACTTCTTTGTCTTCAAATGTGTTCCAAGAATCGTTATATATATGGATATCCTAAAGGGATGCGTTTTGTTTGTTTCATCATTGTACACATCTTCCCTGCTCGTCCTACAACGAACAAACAAAAGAACCTAATGAACTCGCGAAATTAATTAATAGAGAAAGATGTGGCAAAAAGTTTTTTTTTCTTGTTTTTTTTTTTTTAATAAAGCTCTAGAAATGACGAACACAATTATAATTGTTCCGGAATTGAAACAATTATATGAAGACAAAAGCATTTCTGAATCTGCTTTCTCGTGCTATAGCGAAGAAGAAAAGTTACTGTAATAATTGTTTAAAATGTATACACGATTTCTGGTAGTGCATAGCATAAACAATAGAAGTATCAGCTAATCTGTAGCAGTTCCTTTCGTCTGTTAATGTTGCGCCTTGCGCTTGATTGTAATTACCTTTTCAAATATTTTGTCTATTAAAAAAAAAAGCAATCTTTAGATCTAGTTAAATATACCAGCCTCATTTTACTATACTGTGACATTTCACTTGCTATGATTTTGTTCCACCTTTCTACAATACAAAATATTATTTTCGGATTTATTAGTTCTTTCAATAGATGTCTGTCCGATATACAAGAAAGACCTACTCCAGATGAGCCAAGCTAGTACATAATTTCGTTTGCTGAAGCTGAATTGTACTGGTAATTAATATGTATGAGGTTTATCAACCGAGTTACAGCCTCTTCGTCTAATTTTTACTGAAGTTTCACGTAAGACTAGCGAACTCAGACAACTAATATTTTGTTCATTTCATAATTATTAATGTGCTATTATATATAATGTATTAATTATAAGTGTATTATCGGTCATATAAATATTCGTTAATGGTTTATAAATGCTCTTACAATGTTTGATTCTAAGCGGCTTCGTAATTTCTTTATTTCTTCTTTTCTTATTGGTCTTATTATATGTTATTTCTTCGCAACAAACGTGATTCTGTGAGAAGTGATGTGGGTCACGTAATATTGCAAAAATTACCCCGTGTAAATCTACATACAATTAGAGAAAAATTACCACCTTCCCTAAATCGAGCATACATTCCTGTAGACTATAATTTGTTTGAAATACTATGATAGTTTACAACGTAAATAGAATGGTTTACGTTGTAATAGTTTATATTACAACTAAATATAACACAGTATTTTGTGTTATATGCAGAGTACGGTATACTATTATATGAATAACTCAGGAATTAAGTTTTAAATAAAAAACGGGCCGCACAGCAATAAGAAGCCTATAAAACTGAGTTCGAACTGAAAATTTGGTCTACACTGGATTAGTCTGGAAGTGGACCAACGAGTTTAAATATTTGTTCTGGCGTCTATCTTTCGACACTAAGCAATCACTCCAGTTTTGTCATGTATCGCCCCCTCTGGGAACCCCTGGCTAATGGTGCAATTGAGATTTTTTCAGAATTTGTCCTCATTCTTACCAGGCTAATGCCAGTATCTTAAAACTAGACCCTGGTCAACTTCTAACCTGATTGAAAAATACCTTAAAACGATAAATTCCATTTTTTTAGGGGGAGATTAGGTCATAGACAACACTGAATCCCAAAAAAGGAAAGTAAATAATAACTTTAATCGAAGGCCATTACCTTACTTTTACGTAATTTATGTTATAAATTATACAGTTGAGTTATATCGACTCCTGGAACTACTATAACAAAGTTTTAGTTGAGTATTTTCCTTTCCGTGGTGCATGATGAGGTTAACTATAACATTTTAATATTTTTTTTCTTGTTTTAAAAGAACCTACATAAATAAGCTAGTCAAACATGGCTCAGTATAGATAAGAGACAGTTTACAGTAACATCTGCGCATATAACGGGACATTTCCGTTCAGCCATACTTAAAAAAAGAAAAAAGAAAAACTGATAATGATAAAATATGCTTTGTTTTAGCACATAAAAGAAGTGTTGGATGGGTCTTTATTACAAAGAAAAATGTTAATGCAAAATCGAAGTTTACTAACAAGGAAACTGTCTCCGGTGGTACACGATAATCTGCATGAAACTTCCACAGTGCGTTGACGAGGTTTACAATTGAACACTCCTGTAGTACCATTTGAGAGTTCGAGACTTAATTTCTCGCCAAGTGTGCCAAGAAACTAGTAAATGATCACATGGTTTTGTAAATAGAAACTATAAAGACCATTGACATGCTGCGTCACTTGACCTATATTGTCATTTAAGGAAATTGCACTTCTATTGTGCCACTAGACCACAATAGAAAGGGTCAGTATGCAATATTGACCACTATGGTGCATTCATCCTTAAATTAATAGGGGCGTGTGTCGGGATTCCTACTGGAAATCACTTGGTTACAAAATTAACGGGATGGGAAGTTTCCTTTGGATTAAACTCTACTTATACATAATATTCGCATTTGGCAGGGATCAGAGTAATTAATTAATTAATTAATCAATTTCATCAATAACTTTAATCTAATATTTAAATTTTACGTTTAAATGCCTACATTTCAGGCGTTCAGATCAAAATTTAGAAAATTTTGCAGTTCTGTAACTCGCGTACCGCGAATCTGCGAAAGGTAGTATTACAGGAGTGTTCAATTGAACTCATCATCAACACATTGTGGAAGTTTCATGCAATTTCTCGTGTCCCACCGGAGACAGTTTCCTTTTAAGAGCTTTAATCCCGAGCTAGGCCGGCGTTTCTTGCAAGCGCTCGCTGCGTGCTTTGCTTGCGATTTCTATGAGTAGAAATAAAACTCGTGTTACAAGTAGAAAACATACTTAAACACGTATTTCAATTGGTTACTTACCCAAATCGGAAGTAACGCACGTTTGCATGAAAAGCTAGCCTTAACCCATAATTTACGAGGCATAGATATAATATTTATAGATAGTAAATTCCCATATTCTAATTTTCTTTCATGCCACCTGGTGTCAGTCCAATCGAACTAGGAATAAAGTAATGCTGCTAAGCCAAGCGCAACATCTACGCTTTTAATATATTGCGGATTTGTGAGGTGAACCATCATATGCACAGCTCGCAGTCCGTGCCTTTCTCAGCTTTTAAATCGAAAGGAGAAACAATCCTTGCACACTAAGATTAGTTAATTCCTAGTTCCATAGAACAAACACAAGGGGTCTGTTTCACAAAAGTAGGACTACTTGTCAAGTTTTCACTCTTCATTTTGCATTTTTTTAGGACTGTCTCAAGACCGCTAGCCTCCCGCCACGGGCCCTTGTTCTCATTCAGTCACTTCTATAATTTTGTGTGAGTGTGATACATCGAGCTCTATACGTAACGATACTGGAGTGACTGTGTAGTGTTGAAAGATAGACGCCGGAGCAAATATTTAAACTCGTTTTTCCACTTCCTGTCTAATCCAATATGGACCAAATTTTCAGTTCTAACGCAGTTTTATACTCTTCTTATCACTGTGTGGGTAGTTTTTTAATTTAAGTCTTAATTCCTGAGTTATTCATATAATAGTATACCGTACTCTACATATAATAGAAATACTACAAATAATATTTACGTTTTTTTGCAAGAATTAAGACATAAATTTAAAAAGAAACAGGGCACACAGCGGTGTTATGCGTAAAAAACTGAGTTAGAACCGAAAATTTGGTCCTTATTGGTATAGACTGGAAGTGGACAAACGATATTAAGTGTCCTCTCCGTTACCTGGCTTCATATATTCATGACATTTTCAATGGCAGGAGTCAGTCCAGTATCGCTTTTAGATAGAGGTAATTGGTCACTGTCCTATCATTTTGTGCAAGGAGTGTGATTATACAAGACAATATTCAATTGTTAGTAAACTTTTGAAACCCAAAACTAGGCAAACGACAATACACATAAAGATTGTGGTGGGAGGTTAACGGTCTTGAGACAGTCCTCTGTAAATTGACAAGTACTTTCGTGAAATAGGTCCCAGATAGCAGGAAAAAAGGAGAGAGAAAATGAATCTTGCTATCGAAAATTATTTCAGTTATGACACGTAGAGTAACTCGTAGGTTAAGCTTGGAGTTAAAACGTATTGTTCATCTGGTCTTAATGGTGAATTCACACTAGGGCTTTTTCTGTGCAGGCACATGTTGAGAAGGTCTTTTTCAAGAACGCGACAATCTTCGATCGTCACTTCGCTTATCGTTGGCAACCGTGCTATGTCCGTAACTACTTATGTGAAACTGAGTGAATATACTATTTTGTTAATTAATATTCCGTGTGTAAAGAAGGGTACAGTATTAACTTATTGTAGAAGTCTATTTTAGGATCATGCACAAAATTCTTTGTTGATAAACCTTGAAATATTTTTGAACACAGGTTTATGAAAAGAAATATTTAGTTGTTGTTAAGCACATTGAAGCAATATAAGCACTGTAGTGAAGTGTTTACATGTCATAGGCACAAGGAAAAGTGCTTTTGGAAGATACTATATAAGAAAGTCACGAATGTACGTATTTTAAATATTTCGAAGAAAAACGATTCGGAAACAAAAAGGATATTAAAAATTCCTTTTATAATCATTTTCGTGACAGGAATATGTTTTCGATTTATTTTAAAGTGTACTGGAAGTATTTTGCATATGTGGGTACATATTTAAACGCTGGTTGAGTAAAATTATATATCTTGATATTACACGTATATATTCTCTTGATCTTGTTTTGTCTGAAAACTGCCAAGTAGCAAAGAAAGGATTGATAATTGTCGCGGTGTCGAGACAGTACTCATCAACATATGATGGCACAAAAATAAATGTCATCTAGTGTGGACAAAAACATAAGCGAAGCATTAACCTCATAACGTCACTTATGTTTAAGTCATCAGCACAAATAATTCCCATAACTTGAGGTAGGTTACTGTTCAAATTTTTGTATTGTTTGTCACGAAAAGTGGACCAACAATTTGATATCCCAAAATGAATACTAGCTCGCAACAATGTTGCGTTTGACTGGTTGCAGAACACTTTACGATTTGAGTGACAACACATCAGCTTACAATATAAGGAAAAACTATCCAAAAACACCGAAATAACTCTAAAAAAAATAATGTTAAAAAACATGCTTTTCTTTAAAATAATAATAAAACAATTCGTACTAAAAAGGAAAAAAAATATTTTCATGAAAATTACTTTTTAAAAACGTTCAATTTATGCATGACTAAAAAGAAAAGCATGGGGCGTGCTAATTCAAGAATTTATAAAATAATTGTATATGAGAGCGCGCCTCGTGCTTTTCTTTTCAGTCATGCATAAATTGATTGTTATTAAAGTCATTTTCTTGAAAACAAAATTTATTTTTTTACTTTTTAGTACGAATTGTTTTATTTTTTTATTTATTTATTTTTTACGAAAAGCATGTCTTTGAAAGGTGTTTATATGCTTTTCATCTTTAATTTGATGTAGGATTTTGCATATTGTTTCCAGTTCTAAGTCTAGGGTAAAGTTTGAAGATAAATTGTCTTGGATTGCAATTGCCGAATTTAACTTTCATGTGTAACAAAAGAAGTCGACGAAAATGAAATATTTAATAGATCAGCAATACAGTTCTGTTGCCTGGTACGTAATTTTAAACAAAGATATGGGAAGTGAGAATGCAAACAGCTTCAATGAATCACTCATATCTTATACAATAAAAACGTCGTTACTGATTAGGAGTAATTTAGAAAACCAACTCACGTTCTTGCACACCCGAGAAGCTGCAGGCATGCTTCAGTATTGAAACTCGAAGAGAAAGAAGTCTATATAGTTTTGACTCTTAATTGTAAGGTCAATATATGATGTTAGTTAGTGTAGCAAAACTTTAATGGTTTCATCTTAGCTTGTTTGATAACACCATTATATTTTTATTGTGTACTTCTTCGCTCCTGGAGGCTTCTGTGATGTTCGTTACCACTCTCACACACATACATTGAGCAATAATTTGTCTTTGTAATTACTTGCTCGTGTTTCGCAATAATTGACGTTTCCGATGGTTAAATCCAGATGAGGCTACAGTAGCTTCAAGGCAAGAAAGAGTATACACAACAACCAAGAGAGACAGAGAGAGAGGTTAAGGAGAGTTATATAAAGAACTAACGGAACGTGTAAGGAAGATGTTACTCACAAAAGTAAACATAAGCAAGTGTTAAACTTCGCGGGTCACCTGCAAATTGCTCACGTAACTCTTCTACCTACTTTAATAATGACAATACTCAGCAACAAGATGAGCGACTTTACAAGTGACTATTCAGTGTAGCCAGTTACTATTTACTTTCTACAGGGTGTTGCAAAATAACACCGACAAAATTACGTCAATGAGATTCCTGACATGAAAATTAGAAGAAAAAAACGTATAGACTATGCGAAGGTACGCAAATGCTTCCATTTTGAGCTATAGGTTGCGGAAAATGTGGGAAAATGGATTTTAGAGCTTGACCATTAACAGTAAGACTGAGGTGGTGGCATAGAACCGTCACCAAATGTTCGCTGAAATGTATGCAGTTCTTATTCCTGTTTATTATGCAACCTCACATCTTTTTAAAATAAAACGTTCCGCATAGAAAATTTGTTTGAGATACCGTATTGAATTGGCACAACGGATTATTGTTACTCGCTGCAAAGAAGTTCCGCTCATGCTTATTTCGACCCATCTTAGTACCATGCCGCCTCATTTCCATTGGAACTGGAAAGATCAAGTTCTAGAGTTCATTTCCCCAAGCTTTCGGTAGCCTATAGAGCAGACACAAAACATTTTGTGCACCCTTGATAGTCTATACTCCTTTTTCATGACAGGAATCTCGTGCGATGTTTTTATTGCTGTTATTTTGCCATACTCTGTACACATATTTGAACCCTGAAGTTATCACAGCCACCCGTAAAACACCCCGAATAAAATACAAGTTGCTGATGAAATGGTGAATGAAAACAAACTCTGAATTTCCAGAAGGAATGAACCCAACTGTTGTTGTTCCGAGACCAGAGGCGAAATTTGCTTATTAGCATGATAGTAATTGTTTACAGTTTGATAATTCTGTGTCTTCGTCCAAGAACCTTATAATTTGCCTCATAGTAGTTTGCAGAAAAACATATATAAGAACCGGATATATGGGGAAGTGCTAACCATAAAGTGCTGTTTCTAGTGATTTGGCAGTTCAGTTTATAATATTGAGCATATTGTTTTATTTATGTAATGGGCGTGATGTAATGAATTGTCACTACCTTTAAATTGGAATACTAAAAATGTGAAGTGAACCGTTGATCAACGTTTGCAAAGTTAAAAATAAAAAGTATACAACTATAGCTCAGCTCGCTAGGTAAATGCCGGGATAATATTACAGAAAACGAAACACATAAATACTTCCTTTCTGATATCTATTTCCAGACCTACTTTATGAGAAATGACGCTAGCGGTTGATACACTATTTTCAAATCAGAGATTCTAAAAAAGAAACTTAAAAGGACATTTTGGTTATGTGATGTTTTCTTTCGCTCATATGTAAGGAAGGGAGTTGCGTAACTAAAATAAAGAGGCTTTGGAATAATGAGTATAAATAACTACTCAGAACTATAGTCTACTTTCTGAACTTGGTTTCGGGATGCTGGGATGAACAGTTGATATTCGCCTTTCCACGCAACCTTGTTGTAGAGTACCTTGTCTTACGTGTACACTATACGTCACTACGTTTATTTAGCAAGTACCTTCCCTTCTCTGTGTTGGATGAGGATGCCCATCCCCCGTGGGGATATAGAGGTGCAATCTTTAGAAATTACGAGTATAGTACAGCAAAGAGAAACGTGATGTGTCGTTCTGCGTAAATGTAAAAAAAAAAGTTTTCGTTTTATATTGGAAACTGACACTTGAGAGATACACACAAAAAGTCCGTAACATTTTACTCTTATTGAATGAATTATTATTAGGCCTACTACGCCTAATAATACGTATGAATTAACGTTAGATCTTAAGTTAATCTTCTACATCTGTGCAAAGTTTCAAACTTTGTTTTTAGGTTCCTCTGTGCACAAGGCCTGTCTTTGACACTGTCTAAAAACGAGTGGAGGCATACCATCTTGAGCTGCAAGTAGTGAAAATGTCATCGATAATCATCATCATCATAGTGTTGCCACGAGATGAGACGAGACAGAGAAATGACTATACAAAACGAGACGAGACAGAGCTCTCTTAATGCAAAGTATACACCTTTTCGTGACGAGACACTCTCTGGAGAAGATGGTTTCGAAACGAGGCAGCCTAAATCTCGTCTCGTCAGCAACACTAATCTGCACCGTTGGTTTCTTTGATAGCTGGATGAAGCTTTCAACGTTTTAGAACATCAAAACGGTACAGAATTTTGGCGTCCACCTATTATATCGTTATTTACATCAAGTTTTCAAATATAGTCCATAACACCGTTTCCTTTGAAAACTGACACGACGGCCGCCCAACACAAATAAAGACTATTTACATTGCTTGTTTTTGGTAAACAAAAGAAACGATTATGTGAAAAGCTGAAAAACATGAAAGGAGATCCCTCCCTCCTTCACTGTCCATAACGGTAGAATAAAGTCACTAAGCTCTGTGTAACAAATTAGTTCAAAACGATGCTAATGAGCTGTTACAAATCTGCAAAGATGTTTCGAACATCTCTATTTGTACGAAGATAACAAACACTTAAGGGAACTGGCAGTACAAACGAAAAAGAGATCAACATTTTCACAAACATTGCTATCGCTTTAGGTGTTTGTCTAGTCTCAATATTTGATCAAAAGAATTGAATTAAAATTTATTTATAATTCAATTCAATTTGATTAGTCATGAATTGAGCAATCAAATTGAATTGGATTTAATTGAATTGACTTCAATCTAATTTATTTTTAATTCTGATTATAGAATATAGATGACTATTACACCGCTAATTGAATAAATAAGACTTAAATCGCAATAACATGGTTTTGAAATGTCTTTTAAAGAAAGGTATAATTTCTACATGATAGCAAAGGCTCAATGAATATTACAACCCCTTAGTTCTGTGTATATGGCATGGGTATTCTTCAACCTTAAGTTATTACCGGTATATTCATTGATGGAGATAGAGAAACTTGTAATACTTGTCCCGTGATTGGTTACTTCTGTTTAGATCTAGAGAGTATCGCGCTCGGAATTTGCAGGAACACCGCCATCTTGCACGCGCAACTACTAGCTTGTTACGTAATATGTGCAGGGTAAATAAAGCTTCCAACTCGCTGTACGCAAGTAGCTACTGAGGATCATCATAGGCGGCGCCAGGATTTTGGTAATGTGGGTGCAGGCTGGGAAGTGATAAGACATAGTAAAAAATATTTACATGGTACGCAATAAACACTTTTATGTACATATTTAAAGAAACTTCATACTTGGATACACGTGTATGTGAGTTATGGATTTATCAAAGAAATATCAGAATTTTTAAGTGTACAAGGCTACTTTTTTGCAATTGCATCAATTACAAGAGCTTTTATAAAGACATTCTTCTGTTGAATGGAACCATGGCTTTAAATTCTTCAATGACAACTTCAATATCTATGCTCACTGAAATCGACTTTTCAACGGAAAGCAATGTTATGGAGTTGAGTCTCTGTTGAAGCATAGTCGATCTTAGTTTGGACTTGACATAATTCATCTTGGAGAAACTCCGTTCGTATGAGCAACTAGTAACCGGAATCACTGAAAACTTTCTCATCAATCTGTAGAAATTCACATAACCCTTTCTCTTCCGGATTTTTGCAACCACTTTAGTCAATCAAGAACTGTAGATGGAGGATTGTTCAAGCGCTTTGCTCGTAGAAGTCTGATTTCAGCTTCAATTTCTGACACATTTAGACCAAAACGTTCTGCTACTACTTGATAATCAGTACTATTACACTGAACAAGGTGAACAATTTTCCCAGTGACTTGAATGAGCTCTATAGTCTCTTGAGAAAATCCTGTGTTAAGTCCCAGAATAAGGCTGTCCAATAAAGGATAGAATGTCCAATACTTGATCGCCTCCTTTGTCGTTTCCGCGAATACACCTGTTTCTTAAGTCATCCACAAATTAAGAGATTTTTCGCTTTCGAGAGGCGGAACACTAATGTCAATTTCCGTGCATTTTTCTTCTGCATTACTGAAGATATCATCAAACGCAGATTCAGAACTTCGAAGATCCCATAAGGCAACCCGACAAGCTATTAACCTCATCCATGGCCTCACACAAATCAATGGTTGAGAACTGTAACATCTTGCTTGTTCGTACAATAAGCTGCAAGATTGGATGCATTATTTCCATACTCACTATGAAGTTAAAAGTCTTCATTTGAAGCAAAAGACTAGATCCTTTAGCTCGGAATTTGTAATCATCTGTGTTTTTAATTATTTCTTCAATTGCTTTAACTAAGGACCTGTACTGTTCCCGTACTGCAGCAACAGCTTCTGCACGACAAGCCCTCTGATATCGGAAAGTGACTTTAGTGTTTTTAGTTTCAAATCGGTCTCCCTAATTACTTTTTCAAACGTTGCATGTCTAATTGAACTACCCTCAATGAACGTATAAATCATCTGAATGATCCCAAAGAAATCGAAAATAATTGTATTTTCTTTGTGTGAAGTATATGCACTGACAAGAACTAAATTAAGGCAGTGTGCATAGCAGTGGATGTACACAATGTTTTTATTCTTGTCCTTACATCGCCTCTGTACACCATTAAACTCTCCTGCCATCGCAGAAGCCCTATCAAAACACAATGCTACTGTGTTTTCCCATTTGACGCCCAAATCACAACAAACTTTCTCTATTTCTTTGAAAATAGATTCAGCATCGATTTTGGGAAAAAGTCGTACAATAACTTATTTTCTTACCTGTAGTAGCTTTTGAGAAGCATCCATCGCCATCGTCAGAAGTTTGTTCCTGGACTTCGCCTTTATCCTCTGCCGATTGCTTCTCCCTATTAAACGACGATACCAGCAGTTTCGCTTGAAGTTGCAGATGTGGTTTTTATAAACCCAAGCAAAGTTCCCTGTTGTTTTGATTTAAACATTTTAAGGGCAAATTAACATGCCGACATGCGTACATACAATAACAACTCAACTAGCAATTACATCGCACTGTTCGCCGAAGACGCTCTGCCAACACATTCTAACATTGTTGCCAGAACGCTCTGCACTACTGAGCCTTAAGATCTAAAAAATAATCCCTAAGTTTTACTAAAAGAAACTAGAAAAACACTGTATGATAGCAAGTAACTTATAAGCAAGTCACTCAAATATATCCAAACATAGGAAACAATAAATATACAAAATAGAAAGGATTATTGTAGGAAATCTGAAAATCGAAGTTAATGTGGGTGCAGCTGCACCCACTGCACCCACTGCACCCACTGTGGCGCCGCCTATGAGGATCATTGAGGGCTCGAATCCCGTCCTACACATGAATGCCTGTGCGTGTTTTAAACTTAGTTCTAAGGGCATCAGTCGAAAAGAGAAAATAAAGGAATATCAGTTGAAATTAGTAAATAATAATAATAAATAAATAAAATTAAAAAATGGATAAGTTGATAAAGTGTCGACTTGTTGAATAGAAAACCTGGGTTCGAATCCCGGATGGTGAAAGAACATTTTTTCTTACAAAATTCATTTCTATATGTTCATATTTATTATTGATATATGTTTTCTTGCATTTTTTTTTTGTAGATTGTCTTAGATTAGTAACCATGGGTTAGGTTATCTTAGGTCAAGTCAGGTTTGCTTACGTCTCTTTACACATCCAGTTGTCGAATTCCGATCGCGAGACTCTCATGTTTAGATCGTGGCATTGGATGAAGTTAAAAGGGCAGAAAAGTAAAGATACTACGCTGACCCAATTGTTATTGCATAAACTCCTTTGTGATAGAGAACCCAACAGGCATTGCGTAAATATTGGTTGCAGACGTTCAAGGATACATTTAATATTACAGTGTTGCCAACGTAGGAGGAAAAGAGCGAATTAGACATCCGAAATGTATATATACAGACAGTCTATTTATTGTTATACTTTCCTTATCTCCACGTCTTACAGGATGGCAGAGAATTATTCCTCGAAAGCCTCTCTTTCTGCTTGTTAAGCCGAGGAAACGAAACGCCATTATTGACGCCATCTTCGAAATGGTGACAGCCACAGATGCCAAATTTAGCACACTAGTCACACTCATGAGTAGAAAGTTTTAGATTGTATAAATTGAATATCACCAGTTGGATATACACTGGAAAAATGTACAGCTGCGGTAACCATGTTACATAGCTGATGCTTTTGACGACTAAGTTATCCGAAGTGTTGATAGAAAGAAATGCCAAATTTTCCATAGTGTTCATACCTGATCAATAGATTTTTTTGCCATAGAAATCGAACATAATGTTGGATGTACACTGAAAAAAAAAAGTTATTAGAAATCGGAGATAGGCAGGAAGAAAGAAAATAACTCCAAATTTGGGTTCAACAAGATCTAATTACACGATCCTTTCCAATTTGAAAATGCTGTCGCCTTTAATTGTTGTATTTTTTGGACTATATGCACTCAGTCCGAAACACAGGCTTCAACAATAACATCTATAGAGAAACTGAATTTAGACTTTCGTGCAGCATAGTAGTAGTAGTAGATCATTTTACTATGCCGTTTGCAATCTTCTGACACTGCGATCTTCTGTGCCGTTTTGCTGCCATCTAGTGATGAAACAAGTAACTAATAGGTGTTATCTAGGTTTCCCTATAGAAATCATGCCATAAACTGATCATTGATAGTTCGTACTATTGACGTTAGGATGGAGATATATAGAGAAAGGAAAGGAAGTACACGTAGCATTTGTCGATTTGAAAAAGGCATTCGATCTAGTCAACTGGAAAATCTTAATGCAAGCAATGAAAAATGCAAGAGTGAAATGGAAATATCGAAGAGCAAGAAGGAACGTGTATTTAAATCAGAGAATAAGGGTAAAAAGTTGACGTCGAGAAGTAAGAGAGAAATGTTGTCTCTCCCCAACTTAATTTTATATATAAGAGGTTGTAAAAGAGATTGTTCGAGAGCGAAGGAGTTTATACAGACGGAGGAAGAGATTTAAAATGAATTAGATTTTCTGATGATGTGGTTGTTCTTACAGAAAAAAGAGACATCACTTTAAAATATAATAAAACAGT
This sequence comes from Lepisma saccharinum, assembly GCA_022664845.1. Classification (NCBI taxonomy): domain Eukaryota; kingdom Metazoa; phylum Arthropoda; class Insecta; order Zygentoma; family Lepismatidae; genus Lepisma; species Lepisma saccharinum. The sequence continues at coordinate 25,767 of JAGDQP010002335.1, read as the reverse complement.
TGCAGGAATGCTGTGAGGAACATGGAGTTAAAATAAACGAAAGGAATGGTAATTGGAAAAAATCATACTCTAGCAAACATCAAGATTGGAAGAGAAAAAGTAGAACAGGCATTTGGAAAGTATTATAGATGTATGGAATATGACATTTAATATAGATATGAAGGTGAGAACAGCGAAGGTGAATCAGGGTGTACTAAGAAGAAGACTGAGGATCGATGAACAAAGAGTTGAGGAAGAGATTAATTAGTGAATAATGTTGTTGGAATGAGTATTTCAGGAGTATACTTTGAAACAAATGCACTAGATAAATTTGTTAGTTTCTTGAAATATGTCTACGAACTTTCGGAATGGACTACATTCGCTGTTTCGTTTATTTCGCTGTTAAAGTTTGCTTTATTATTGGTATCTTAAGCGCTTATTTCTGATTCCAAAAATGGCAACTCTGCTAAGAAACAAAATAGTGTACATTCTGGTGAAATTTATCCTCGAAGGCTCGGCAAAACGCAATAACGTAATGTAAATTTGGTTGCATAACTTAAATGAATTTCAAAAGTATCAAATATGTTGCTCATTCCAGTTACACCTTTAGAGAAGGAAATAGTCTAGAAGTCAGATTGATTACTACATTATTAAGGTGAGGTTACACTGACGATGTTCCTTGCCTCCTTTTTTTTTCTTCAAATAATACGAAATGAAAATATTATAATGGAAGTTGAGAGGCCTCAATTCTTTCGCCCCCATTTTTTCCCCAGATTTTAAAATAAAGTTTGAACATTAATAACAACATTGAAGTTTTCAAAAGCGACCCCAATAACACTCATTAGCACCCACCAAATGAATTCAGATTTTGGAATAACTTCAGCTAGTCGAGAAATTTGAAAACCAGTAATATATAACGTAATGACTTACGTGTTCAAGTTTCTCATCGAAAACAAATACATCAACATTGTTGGTTAGTTCCTTTTTTGACAGCTATTCGTTTGAGGGTGGGAGTACTGGGACCTCTTAAGTACAGATATAAGATGGAAGTTAGAAAATTTGATTGCTGCACTGACTGGGAAACGAACTCGGGTATAGATAAGTGAAAGAACTAAGTTCGATTTCTAGTCATTTTGGGACTACGAATTGAATTTTATTTTTGGTCTTTATAGCCATCTAAGGCTCAGGCCGGGATAGGGGAGGAGAAAGAATGCCGGAAGATGTCGCCCAGACCCTACGTTGAAGGTACCATGCCGGCATTTCCCTGATGTGACTGAGGAAAGACCTTAGTCAGGATGGTCGGCCGCTGGGGTTGAATTCATGACCTCTCGAATACTAAGCTAACGCTCTACCACTGAGCCATGGCCGCTCGTTAGGGCTACGAGACCGTGAAGCTATGTGAATACTACTACTCATTTTATAAGTCATTTAACAGTAATCTTGGGACTATCTCAACTTTACTTCACTTGCGATCACTCTAGATAAAGAATTAAGCATCACAGCAGATTTTTAGCAGAAAGAAATTAATGGGAAATTATTTAAATTGAAACAATTTATGCTGACAGACGAAGGAAAGTTCTACTTAAAAATTTTGCGCAATAATGTTATTAAAAATTGTAGCACGTGGTTCTGTGGACACGAAAGAAGACAGACGTGGCTCCCTATGCTCTACTTTCTCCGATAATGACCTTGCTGAGGCCCCAAACGTGCTTCTGAGTGCAAATCGGTGCAGTGAACTTCGTATATGGGAGGTGTCCTCAATTTGATTTTCTTTTTAGAAAGTATTGTGTGTGAGGGGGAGGGGAATGTAAGTGTCATCAAGGAAGCACCTACAGAATTGAAATACAATAGAACATAAATGACGTATTTTGTGATTTCTTTCGGAGTTGTTTATACAATTTATGTTTTTAAACTATCGTTTTCATATTTTAACATGATAATTCTTGTAGAAGGATTACATTTATGAGTAAAGCTTGTAAGATCGCAGATTGCTTAGCACTGCCATTCTCTTTGTAAGAATGAAGTGTTTCTCTACATCCAGAACGCGAATAGCTGACGGAATTGCGTCGAATATGTTAAATTTAGATAGAAGAATAGTTTCTTCTATGCAATAACTGACCTGCCATTTCAGTGCGTTAGCGTTTCTCCTAGACTCAATATTACAAACGAAATTTTCAGTCATACAAACCACAGATTGCGGAGGAATGAATAGAAGGAGTTCTGGCAGAATCACTGCCAGATAGATCATTAAAATCCCGTTCAATGATGACCTAACAAAGAATATATTAAAACACCCACACGCACCCATACAGCTCAAGTGGTTTAATGTTTACGGTCAGTGCCGGATCTAGAAATGTTTCTATGGGAGCAAAATTAAATTTTGCCGCCCTTTCCATAGTTTTTTTAGCAAAACAACACGACCGGCTGACGCGACGGCCACAGCATTGTCTCGTATCACGTAGTGTACTTTTATTATCTTCTCTGGAACCTGTCGTGATCTATTACCACACTAACTCCAGTAAGGTAGTAGACCTGCCTATCTGACTTGAATCGATTTTGAATTTTAGAGATGAAGGTAGGTTGTATGGAATACGAGCTCCTAACATAAAAATGTCTTAGCGCACCGGTACTAAAATTTTGAACACATTTTTAGGTCAATTTCAATTTAATTTGCAATTTTACTTGGCTTTTAGGAGCTTTTATTTTTAGCTGTTTGCCAACCCCTGAACCCGCCACCCGGGGCGCTTGCCCCCTTTCCCCCCTAGATCCGGTTGCCCACCTTGCATTGACACAAAGAAAGTAAGGAGGTTCGAGTCCTCCAGTCAGCCATACTTAATGTCTTTTATCAGAGGTTTTACAGTTTTACTCCACAAAATGTCGGTTTGGTACCTCGACAAGGACCTGGCAGCGAACTTTCCCTTTCTCTATCCCGACAGAGTGTTCTACGAGGGACGTCATCCTTCGGGCTTGTGATCGACTTAAGTCATAGGTGCGGTGTTATTTCTCCAAATTCTCGAGCACACACATAACTTACATTTTTACGGTTAAAAACATACAGAAACTTCGCAAAACTCTACTTCCACCGTCCCAACTGATGGAAATTAGATGCGATCCAGTAGCTGAGTACTATCATGTGCCCTACGGCCAGAGAGAAAATAATCAACGACACAATCGAATAATCGTGTATTTGGAGGGTGGGCGCCTTCTATAATTATGTTAAAAAAGCCCTAAATGTTGACGAATCTAGAAAAAATATCATTTAAATATAGACACTAATATGTTTAAAGATTTTTTTTTTTAGTAAATTCTACTGCTCCAACTAGTGTTACTGAAGTACTTCAGTAATGTTGCCATATTTATCTTCGTTTCTGTTCATATTCACTGTAATGACAAAATTAAACTGATTGGTATTAAAACTTATGAAGAAAACATATGACGAACATGTATAGTTTGACGAAACGTCTATTATGTGTCAATTTTATTAGTCAGTTTCGAATGGATTTTCAAACTGGTAATAAAATAGTGACTGATAACTTTATAAGTTAGTCGTGCTTTTTGACGGAAGCAAGGCAACTTCCGAAAAAAAAAATCTTTCTTAAAGTGTACGCAGTTTCATCTACAAATGCAGGAAGATCTGGTGGAAATGACAAAATTCAGAGAGCAATTTCATCTGTTACTATACACGATATTTTAGTTGTTTAATTTCCCTGTTCCACGTGACAATGGTTTTCGATGTATGTGTTTGTTATTAGAATATTAATTGTGTCAAGTTTGATCAGTCTGACATTACATTGATACCAAAAACTCAACAATAACATTGTAGTGGTCCAAATATTACTTGGCAACACTGCAATAGGTGAAACAATTGACCTACGAAAAGCCAGACAAGGTCATAAGAACCGTAAACGATGAGCACTCCAAAAAAAGACGAGAATTTTGTCATCAGCAGACAAGAGTGGTTTACTTCATTGAGAACTAAAGAACACAACCTGTACAGTACAAAAATATAACCTATATTTCAAGATGTTGCCACCAGATGGCAAAGGGTTAGGTACTCACCAGAGCAACATACAGTTCCCGCTCCATGATGTTGGTGGGAGGAGAGAAGTGTGTTTATAATCCACAATATGCACTTCCGCACCAAATCTTTTCAATTGATTCTTCTTCACTTCAATACTGCGGTGAGCTATTGCCCACCGTTCGTCCACAGAGCCACATCATACCACTTTGCTAGCCAGATTGCTACTGAAACAGACGACCCACACCTCATTAATGAGGGGTTTCCGCGTTCCCATAGGAAAAAGTGGACCTAGGAACTGGGCCACTCGCATGTGGTGGGGGGATTTTGAGGGGGTGCCCATCTGCAACAGGGACGTGCCCGGGGCCAAAGGTACCGTTATTGAAAGGGCGGGGAAGTCAAAGATGTATGTCAAGCAATCCCAGCCAGCAGCCATACACACACACATACACTAACCCAATGGAGCTCTTCGCCCTCGTCGTTAGAAAAACGAAGTCGGGTATTGGTAAGCTGTTGCTGGTCCTACTGGGATGGTGTAATTCGCGAAAATAGAAGGCTTTTGTTTCTTTGTTAACATATAGTTTTAGGCGAGTCTTTATTCTTCTTCTTCTGCTTTCGTCTCCCCCGCCAATCCTTTCAAGGAAGAAACAAAAAGAAATGTTAAAGAAAAAACTCACTTTTAAATTTCAGAAAGTAGTAATTTTGCTGTGGGAAGTACAATATTTTTCTTTCTCTCTCCGCTTCCGGCGACAGCGTTAATGTTTAAAAGCATAACAACAGCGTAATTGCTTTGTATTGATGCTACTTGAAAAATGACTGATAAAATTAGACATTTCTATTCGGCACCGTTGTAGGGAAGAGGTCAATCATATTTTCTGCCAAATTTTGGCTTCATGTCAACATCGTCGTGCTCCGTCGAAAACGGCAGGCTCTTTCATGCTAGTTTAGCCCTCTCCATACATCCCGAAATTTAATGTTCTAACCATTTCTATTTTCTTCTTTATTGTGTTTCGTAGTAGATATTCGTCTCTCGCTTACTCTCTTAAGCACTTCCTCATTTCGTATCTTCCTGTTTATAGCTTTTTTTTATTTTCCTCCATATCTACATTTCGAAAGCTATTTATTTCCTTTCAGCAGTATGTCCCTTCCTCTTCGTATAACACAATAATGTACGAAAACTAAAATATCGAAAGTTTCTTTTAATAAATGTCATAGATTTGTTTTGGGCGTTGAGTAATATTTTCTGATTTATTTCTGCAATTCATATTATAATAGCAATTAGGTTTAAATCTGATGGCTCGCGAGTCCACACCAAAATTATAAGCTTTATTCTTTTACTTTGAATTTTTACCTTTACACTTTAAAGAATTCTGAGATGTGTTTCGTCTCATTGTTGTGTAGAAAATCAAATTCACAACCAATAAGTCGCCAGTCACGTTGAAATATATTTTGTCTGAATGCTTTTTCTTCAACCACTCTTTACATAAGATTTCTTGGGATTGAAAAACATATCTGATATTCGATCCTCTGAAGAGCCCCACGCCATTGCAGAAGTCACACTGTGATCGTACATTAGAGATTAGATGTATTTTTCAAATGTGCTGTACCTGCAATTCGCAGGGAGGAGGAGGAATTACTTAGATATGTAACTGCAGTATTTTATGCTCGGTCATGTCCTAGTATGATGATGATGATGATATTGATGGTAATGGGTGTTGTACCTGAAGGCAGGTCCTAACCAGAAGGTTCCTGGCAAGGTGAACCAATCGTGGTTTGTCGTTGCCTTCCATCGGATGAAAATGACGCCCTAAGGACGGGACCTACAGTTTAACGTGGAATCCGAGTATAGGGAGACATTTTAACAAATAGAGCCAGGTAAGTTTTTGACACAGAGGAGTAAATCCCATTCTCTTAACAAATCGAACACCACGTCTTACAGACGCTTAACAAATATTATCCTCTCTTCTAAGATTCTTTGAATATTTCAATTTCTTTTCTTCAGATTTTGATTCAAGGCTCCGAAATGTCCTTTCCAATCATCTGCAGTCCAATAATTGTTGAGTTTTCCTAATATTAATACCTTACACTTATTCACATCCGTTACAAGGTGTTTTGTAACTACTGTTTGTTCATGAAGGTCAGTATCCTAGGGTAGTGTCTATGTGGAAATAATACTCATGCATTTGTCACTGGTCTCTTTTATCTCTTATCACTATGGTTATACGGAAAGAAAAATTTTCCCGTTGGAACTGGAAGATTTTTAGGAGGGGACATTGTCGGAAATTCCCGAGTTGCCGCGAAATCTCCAAAATCGATTAGGGAATTTCCAAACATTGAGATCGAAAAGAGATATTTTTCGGATTCTTTTCCCGTTTTTTTTTAGATAATACGGATACGCTATAATTTCCGAGACATGCTTAACTACTCTGGATATCGTTATTCAAGGCGTTACACGTGTAACGCATTGGTTAAATTGACTACGTCGCATTCACCTTTTGCAATGTCTATATAATTGAGTTGAGCGAGCAAGCAGTTAACGTGTATTGGATTGATGTATAGTTTGGTAACAATTTTTCCCCAGTGGCAACACTTTTTATATAACACTCATTTGATATGAACAGAAGATTAAGAAGAAACTAATGAATCATATTATCTTACATTGTCTATAATTATCTACTAACATAGCCAGTGATTCCGCCAGACCCCCCTTTGGGGGTATCACTCCCGAATCCTTGAGAACACCTCTCAACTTTAAAATTGTTACAGTCAAAAATCGATAGAGTCCGTGCAAACCTCCACTTATACCCTCCCAATGACTTTACACCCCCCAAACTGAAAATCCTGGCAGAATCCCTAAACGTAGCAGCGATTTTTCTATTCCGTGTCTAAAGAAATCTAATGGTTTGGAGTTGAAGAAACCATCAAGACAAATTTGAAGCGCAGTTTCGTTATGAAAGGTGGAAAACTGAGGGAGAAAGATCAGAGGAATAAGAAGAATGTGGAATAACTTCCCAAACGATAACTGCTTTTGTCATGTTAGCAGAATGTGAACAGGCGTTATCATGATGTTACAACACTAGATGCATTCTTTTCACTTCTGATGTTGTTGTTCGCTCATAAACGTGCGTTGTCCGTCCACACACCCAGTTTTGAACCTTGCCCATATAATGTAACGATGGCATATTGGTCATTTTCTTTAGCCCACAAATAACACTAATCTTCTTGCAAACGACAAACCATAAACAAACTACAAACATAGCACTGTTGCCAGGCCAAAAACAAACACTACGAAATTATGCATCAAGCCAATGTTTTTATTGTTATCTTGTTTTTCATTTAAGAAGCATTTCTCCGCGTATCATGCAAATTTACACATTTTAACTTACACTGCATTTCAAACGTAAATCAATATTACTGTGACGTTTTGGAATAACCAGTTTCAAGTCCGACGTTGCAATTCCTGCAATATACGAAAAATTCAGTTGGTAGTTATTGCTAAAACCGCCTGTTTAATTGTTATTCTGAGATACAGTATAGAGTAATGATGTATCTTTCAATTCGAATGCCGTATTTCTGGGATATAAGCAGAAAATGAATCCAAGTCCGAAGTGAAGTATACAGATCCCAAGTCCGAAGTGAAATCGAAATCCATCTATTTGTGTCTATGTTTCGCTTCGATTCACTCTGCGAAGTCCGCAGCGCTTTGCTCCACCCCAACTTGTTTCTGGTGTGCGGTTTCTCTAATTTGACGGTCTTGAGGTAAGACGAAGTGGACGATAGACATTAACTGTCCCCACCGCTCCGAGATTTAATCTATTCATTAAATTTTTAATGCGCATCGATCAGTCCAGTAGTGCTTTTTTAGATGGAGATCAATGGTCTACACACAGTAAAACCCGAACATTTTCCGGTTGCTTGATGATCACAATAAAGGAATCAGGAATAATCATTTTTAAGTACTTATATTGTATTTATATGTTAGTGTCTTTACCTGCAGATAGCAATAACGAATAAAATAAGTCAATGAGTTAAAAAAAAAATGTGCAAATATTCCACACACAACTCAGTGTAGCGGAAAAATGCTGAAAGCACGTACGGCAAAAGATTTGCATGCATGGCAAAAGACTACCGCAATTCACAGATTACCACAAAAATATTTCCAAGCACATACATCCATAAAAAAGGAGCTAACAAGCATAGACTGAAACATGTCAACCGGGTTTTGAATTGAACATTTAATTCTGGCACAACAAGATGATAAATTCGGTCACTGTAAGATTTAAAAAATAAAAAAAATAATCTTAAAAAGTTCATGCACGAGCATGAAGCAGACGGAAATTAAAGGCAACGGCTATGATGATGATGATGATGGTGGTGTTCTTCCCGGAGAGAGAGTTATGACCCGAAGGTACTGGACAAGGTGAACCGATTGTGGTTTGCCATTGCTCTCCATCGGATGAAGATGATGCCCTGAGCACGGGTCCTACATTTTAAGATGCACTCAAATCACTTGTTTCGACCGGTATAGAATCCAGGACTCCATGATTACAAGGCAGTGAGTTCTACCACTCACCCACCGGGGACACTATGTCTTAAGTAGATGATCCCTCTTGCTCAGCTTGATATTCAATCAACACTGAAATAGAAATATTAATGGTTGGTATCCTACCAGGAGATAAGTGTATGATATGATGGTTACTGGAAAAGGTGAACCTAGAAAGGTTTGTCATTTCTTACCATTAGACGGAGGTGATGTCCTACACTTTAAAGTGGACTCCGAATCAGTTGTGTTCTCACCGGAAATTGAACTTGGAACTCTTTGATTAAAAGGTAACGGAGGAAAGCACTCACAAGGAAACTGTCTCCGGTGGAACACAAAAATCAGCATGAAACTTCCACAGTGCAATGATGGTGTGTTCAAATGAACACTCCAGTAGTACTACGTTTCGGAATTTAGTGGAACACGAGTTATAAGACTTCAAAGTTTTCAAAATTTTGTTCTGAACGCCTGAAGGGTATGCAACACTTCATACATATATGCTGAGAAATTGCGTCTACAACTCTCAAATATTATAAAGTGAAACTTGGTAGGTAAACACCGTGCCTGAGTGGAAGTTTGCGGCTTTAGTTATGGTACCAACTCAACATTCGACTCGTGAAATTGATAGAAACTCTAGACATTTTCAGTCACCATGTTTGGCGGCGGTGTTCGAACCAAATTGCTCCTCCTTCTCAGAGCGCAATGGTGAACTGAAATTCGCGGCATTAGCGTATTAATTACAGAGGTTGGGTGCTATTGGATCACAAAACATGAGATAGCACGTTAATGATATTTCCAGGAGTTCTTTTATACCAATGAGAGAAGTTGGAGCGCTTATAACGTTAAATAGTGTATAATGTTACCTAACCTACCAAGTTTCACTTTATATTTGAGAGTTGTAAACGCAATTTCCCGCAAAGTTTTCAAAGAAACTAGTAAATGATCACATGCTTTTGTAAGTAGAGCCTAAAGACCATTGACATGATAAGTCACTTGATCATTAAAGAAAATCTCACTTTCTGCCACTAGATCACAATGAAATGCGACAGCATGCAATGCTTGACCACGATGGCACGTTCTTCCTTCAATTAAAAGGGACGTGTGTCGGAATTTCTGTTGGAAATCAGTTGGTTACGAAATTAACGGGATGGTAAGTTTTCCTTTGGATCACCCTGTATTTATATAATATTCGCATTTGGCAGGGATCAGAGCAATTAATTAAGACGTCAACCACATCAATAACTTTAATCTAACATTTAAATTATCTTCAGTGCAACCTTTTATATAAAAGTGAATGGGGAAATGCATTACTTCAACACATATGTCTGATGTATTGCCTACCCTTCAGGCGTTCAGAGCAAAATTTCGGAAACTTTGAAGTCCTGTAACTTGAGTTTCGCGAACCTCTGAAACGTAGTACTACAGCAGTGCTCATCTGAACATATCATCAACGCACTATGGAAGTTTCAGGCTAATTTTCGTGTTCCACAGGAGGCAGTTCGCTTGTCAGTGTATTAAAAAAAAGGTTTTTTCAAGGCCATTCTCCATGTCCGAATACAGAACTATATTAAGCACAAACTATTCCTTTTACTTAACAATACATAGGAGCTACCAACAGTAATAATAGCCATAAAAACAGTTGATAGAAGGAGTAGTTAACTAGATATGTGCTAACCTACAACACGGGTAACAAGAATATGGATTTACATTACCTTCTAGAACATGATTTTAAATACAAGTATTGTGAGGCGATATTCTATAATATGCTCCGTCCGCCATCTTGCATCCACCATTTTAGATTCAACTCAAAATTTTCAGATAGGAGTAGGGGCATGTGTCATGTCAAATACGCCTGAACTTATCTCTGAAAGTCATTAGTGCAATTAATTTTACCGTATTTTTAATCGCTTTCAAGTTATTGCATGAAATGCCTACAGCAACTTCGAAGGGATCCAATGTTTGCATTAAGGATTCTATATAGTGAGAAAGCGGAATCCTGATAGGTTTTCCCGCCTTTTTCGTTTTACATCCAGGCACGTATTTGGTTTCTGTAGGGGTCCATGGGCTTCCGGGGGGGAGGTTCGAAGTGTATTTGGGCACGAAATATATATTAAATACACATGCCTAAAGTTATACTATTTTTGCCCATAACTCCGAATTTCAGTGGGGGCCCGGCCCCCCTAAATACATCCCTGTTTACATTGATTATTCAAATTTGATTTCACGTAAACAGAAAACAACTTTAGTGAACTAAACTTCGTTTCGTACTTCCATAATGAGAACCATGGGCCATAGTTGCCTAAAGGCTATAATATAACTACAACATTCAAATTCAAGAAGCATGCCATAACTTCAGCGATTAAATGTACGGCACCAGTAACTTTATGAGAAAATTTCAGATGTATTTTATGTCATGTATTTGGAAAAAATTTAGTTGAATCGAAGATGGCGGACGGAGATGGAGTATAAAGCATGCAACAGAGGTGCAGAATTTAATCTAATTTACACTGCGTATGGTTACATGTATGTTCCGTAAAATCTGTAGAAATTATATGAGTCGTTCCACAGTTTGGAATCACCCTATATGTATATATTTGTAATCAATCTCCGAAAGCTTCGATCAAGTCATCAAATTTAATCTGGCAAAAAAAAGTTCATACCGATGAAGGTAAGACATTCTGTTTAGTTAATCGTGAGGCATATTTAATTGCTCCTATAATGTGTCTAGGCTTACCTGGTAACACTCAAGAAATCTCAAACAATCTGTAACAACGCTAATCATGGCGTTCCCCAAGGTACTATATTAGGACCTGTTTTGTTCTTACTACTCATCATTAACTTGCGAATAAACGTCTAATTTTCTCTTTGTTTGCTCTTTGCAGATGACTTCGATCTTTTCAGAAGAATAATAGCTTTGATGACAGTTTAAGGTTACAGAAAGACCTTGATATTGACTATTAATAGCTAATGTAATGTTTATCACCAGATGAAAGAATTCCATTATTTCTGCATACTAGTTACATGGAAACTCTCGCGCATAGTTCATGTAGGTACAGACCTGAGTAACGTATTACTCGGAGATGAGTACTTACATAAATTTAATATTCCTAGCGCAGTTTTGCGGAGTACTTCACGAATAAAATAATAATAATAATAAAAATCAAAGAAAATGTTTTTTTTTGCGTTTTCCCAAATAAAAAAATTTACCCACATATGTTGAATGCAATGAACCTTTAAAACAATTTAACACAATAGAAGGTGAGTCGAACCTTGCTTGACATGGTAGTATTATACAAAATAGCACACAGCACATATTATTCTCCTGACTTGCTATTTTAAATCACCTTACATGTCCTCGAAATGAAAACTTTGTCGAAAAATTCATGAGAGGCAAAGTTAGAACAAATACGATGATCTCCCCTACCTGGTAAATGAAAAATACGTAGCCATTTGGGTGCGCGCCACCTTAAGGAGGCACAAAATTAAAGCGAAGGTTAAGAGGAACTGACCATTAATAGTTCATATGTGACGAAGTTTTGAATACACGTCGCATGCATTTGCCATGATACGTACCATGAAATCAGCAAAAGTCTAAGTAGCACATCTTATTGCAATATTGTGAAACATGACGTCTATTTGGACATATCATTAATTATAATGTATCACCACAGAGAGTGCTCACACCCGGAATACACCCAAATATATTGTTTTCGTTTAGAAACTGCACTTACTAAAGTAGCACATTGACATCGGCCTATATCAATAAGAGATGGTTTGCGATTTCGATCGATGTTATCCGATATAGATCAATGTCGAATGACAAACAATTTTGGAGATTAATATTAATCACTATCCGAGAGCACTGAGGGAAATTTACTGTTTTAAGGAACGGAATCACGAATATCGTGACAGTAGTTTTAGAAAAAGTATGATCCAGTCTCTTATTCTCTTGTCTTGAGATCTAATTGAAATTTTTTGTACTTGTCTGCAGCTGGATTCGTTCCTGAATCTTGTGCTTTGCAGAGCGTCACTCTAGCCACTACGCTACGGGGCCAATGTCGGTTTCATTGGTAACTGCTTCTGACGTTTTTCGTCAATTCGTTGAGATGCATGCAAACTGAAACATAGGTTTCAAAGCTGGCTGACATCCGCTACCTTTGATATCTTCATATACATCACTTGGAAAACAAATTAGAAACGTTACGCGCATATACACATGACGTTCTTTAGAACGATATTGACCAATGTCAATCCATATCGCGCGATGACATCTTAACTGATATTTAGCTCGCATCAATTCTCATGATCAACATTCACATTTTTGGTTCAATGTTGTCCCGAACTCCCGATATTCTGGTTCTGCTAGTTAGGGGAACGTTGTCAATTATTCTGACGAGTGAAGGAATTCCAACTGTACCAACTAAGTAAGCTACAGTTAGCTCATAGCCAGTCCAGACTCATTCGTTGACTTACCAAAATTCCTCTACCTAAGGCTTCATCAGTGCGGGTTCTTCCGCGAGGGAGGAGTCGTAGCGTGGACATGAGTGGGAAGACACTTTTAATAGCCAATGGAGGTAAGTAGTAAAAGCGAGAGTTTTCGCTTCCTACTTCACCCCACGCGCTAGCCAAGACCTCTGTCAGAGGTCTACAGATACTCGGAACTGCACGATACATTGCAACGACTTCCAATAGTCAAGGTCAAACAGTTGCACTTTATGTTCTAAGGGAGCACTATGGCCAGGTTGAAGCTATTTCTCAGTATCCAAGCATTTTTTTTAACATTATTATTAAATAAATATTAGTTTTGTAGTTATGTTTAATACTTAGTGAGGAAGTGAATCTAACTCATAGATAAAAATAGTACTATCAGATAAAAGGGAAATAGCCTGTTACGATGAACATGTTATGATAATATATGTCGATGATCTCAATTGTAATGTGTTAACAGGGATTATATTGAAGAATGGAATTATGGGATAGTACTTTAACATGTTAATGATCTTATTGATATTGTTTTAACAATGCCTAGTGATAGAAATATAAATTAAAGTGCAACGATTATAATTAGTGTTAGTTATCAATACTATTTAATTGGAATGTAAATTATTGAATGATTAAATTTTCATATTGCTAGATATTTATCGATTTTTAACAGAAGTACTAAATAATTATAAAACTCCGTCTGAATTTATTATTATTTTTATCTTGCCATATTACTTATAAAGTATTTTATTTTTATTTTTAATTGATATATCTTTTATCTTACTCATATTACTGGGCAATAATATAATCCGTAAATGTGATTATGGTTGTTTTAGCATTGCATAACATTTAGTGTTTAAAGTAGCTAATTTGTTAAAGGTATGGTACAGAGACACGTTGAAATAAGACTCGGGTAATTACAGTAGCGAGTCAAGTCCCTAGCAGTCCACAGAGTTTGCAACTATTGAGTGACTGCAATAATAGAAAATGCATTCATACCAAATTTGGAAACTGCAGGGGTGAAGGTGGGCTCTCTGGCCTTTGGGCCCTAAACGTGTATCCAAGCATACACTGCGCATCATCTCCTACAGTTTGTGGTGCTTATATTCCTTCCAGTTAACCTCGCTAACAACGTAGGATATCCAGAAATACTATATTTATCTCATCCTAATCTTACTTTTGATAATTTCTAACTATGTGCAGAAACAATTGTATTTTTCTAGCGAAGTTTCTAGCAAGTCAGACATGTTAAACTGTAATTCGAATTTATAGTAAGTACATGGTCGCATAGATATAATCGTTGGCAACTTATTCGAAACAATATATTTAAAACAATATGATACAAATTATCTGAATAATCATGCAAACTCTAATTTTGTTCTTTTTTGTCTTGTGTCGTGTGCTCGGGGAGTGTTTCCGGATAGCAAGTTTACGTTCATTTCGTACATTTTTCCTGTGCTCTTATTTATAAAAAATGCCTATAACATGTGTTTTATGCTTACCGTTCTGTAGTGTTCCAGTATGCGTTTATAAGTATATATATTGTACTTAATGTAGTGGTAGCTTTCATGTTGTGCAACTTGCTAAGCAGAGCAATCTTGAAATCTTAAACTTTGGGGCACGGTTTCTTAGATTTTAACCTATTTTATTCCCTCTTTCCATCATTACTATTGTAACATATATTTTTGCTTCAGTCATTTCTTAATCAAATGTGCGATAGGTCCTAAAAGTTGCTAAATGAGTTACAAACCTAAAAGATTCTAACTTAAACATTTCAGAAAAAAAAAATGGTATTAATACATGAAACCACTAATATACACTGTTAATAGGGAAAATGTGCATTTGTTTTCAACTTCTTTTCAGTGTTTTCGTTTGGCTAGGGCCAAAGTTGCCTAAAGGTCGTAAAATAAAAGTAAATTCAATTCTTGTTGTCGGTGGGCGTGTGGAAAACTATAAAATGTTTATGCTGGTAGCCATGCACAGCAAAGCTGGTAATTGCGTGGCGTAGTGCATTGTCTGCGTTAATAAAGTAAAATTATTAATTTCAACAGCTTATTTCAACGTTAAAAAGAAATTTAATTGTAGCTGTGATTCAAAAGAATATGGTTTAAAATTTAATATAAAAAAAAGTCCATGTTTAGTATAGAGAGGAGGTACTCCAAGCTTTTGCTTCGTGTAAGCTTAACTGAATATTTTAGAAAAAAAAAAGGAACTTTGAATACTGGTTTCTTAAAAAAAAAATCCCTTTCGGTAGGCCTACAGGCTGAGGTAGATTTCGAAGTTTCGCTGGGAGCCGGGGCTCGCCCCCCAACTTCAGTGCTTTTGAGAGGATGCACCTAACCTAACCAAAATCTCCATGCAGCACTACACCACCACGGAGTACATCTTCACCCTCCCACGGTTGGCTGCGCCCCCAAAGGGAAGATTTGCCCCATTTATTGTAACCTACTCTTGGTCATACACCTTCATTGAAAATTTCGTTTCTCTACCTTCAATGATTTGGAAATTGGGTTTTTGGGGCGGTCATTTTGGATCCAAGATGGCGACTTTTCCCAAATGTTGTGATATTTCCCTAAGCTACTCGTCATAATGCACCTTTATGCCAAATTTCGTATCTCTAGCTCAAACGGTGTGGAAAATGGATTTTTAGGTCCTCCATTTTGGATCCAAGATGGCGTCTTTGAACTCATTAGGTAACATTTTCATAATCAAAAAGTGATGTTGTACCTTTATGCCAAATTTGATTTTAATAGCCCCAGCGGTTTAGGCTGTGTATTCTATACAACAATGGGTTCGGCGGCCATTTTGGATCCAAGATAGCGACCGATTTTGCTCATTAACGAACTTAACCGAGCTATTAAGCCTAGAAACAACATATAAAAATTTGGTTCAAATATCTTCAAAATTGTGGCCGCTAGCGTGTTAATATATAAATATATATATATACATATATATAAATATACACTTTCATATCGTACCGATCTCAATAGCTATATTTTCTTCGAAATCTACCTAAAAA
>JAGDQP010002334.1:69405-106288 GCA_022664845.1 Lepisma saccharinum | reverse complement strand
TGTTTCTTGATTAGTTGTTAGAACACGAACCATGTATGTTGGTCCCCCAGTTTTGTTTTTAATCCGTAAGCATTTGTGTATGGAGTGTCCTTCTTCTTTTAACTCGGTTTCTATTTTGTTATCTGGAACGCTGGGGTCGATGCCTCGAATCACTACAGAGAGTGTTGGTGTTTTGCGAGGTGGTGGAGG
The DNA here is from genome assembly GCA_022664845.1 of Lepisma saccharinum. NCBI lineage: Eukaryota > Metazoa > Arthropoda > Insecta > Zygentoma > Lepismatidae > Lepisma > Lepisma saccharinum. The sequence continues at coordinate 106,099 of JAGDQP010002334.1, read as the reverse complement.
CTGTCGTGTTTGTTTCTGTTCTAGCCGACTCATAGTAGCGGGTTTTCCGAATATCTCGAAACTATGCTTATTTCGAATTTTGGAAGCAAGATTGGCGTCTGTAGTATGAATTATCATTCCATTTCTTGTCGGGATGATTCTAACGATGATGTTCCGTGACACGTATTTGGTGAGTTGCTGAAGTAGTAGTTTCGGATTTTCGTATTTACTGTCATAATGAGTTAGGATGAAAGAAAATGGTTTCGTAAGTTCCGGGAATTCAGTTCGGTCGTTTATATCCATGTGATGTTCGCCGTCCGATTCTGATCCACTGATAGTGTGAGTTTTCTTCAAAGGAGGGGACTGACGTCCGGAGCTGTTGATGTGAGGAGATCGTGATCGTGATCGGGTTGCTGTTTCCTGTTTCTGTTGTTTCCTGCTGACTAACGTGGAGTATGGTGGTGGTCCTGGAACTGTTTGTGGCAAGTGATGTCCTTGATGGTGTTGCTGTTGATGATCTGACATGTTAGTGCCGGCGAAAGTGAGAAGTACTGTTACTAAGATAATGAGGGCCGTAGCCCCACACATATATAGATGTAACCAGGTGTAACGATCTATCCTGTCGCTGAACAATGAATGGTAATGATGATGATCAGTCTTTGTGCAATGACTGCAAACTCTATCTAACTTCAGCCCTCCGGCACTGAAAAGTGTCGTCAATCCCAGTGTAGCCGTAAGTGTACTTTTCTCTCCTATGCGTGTGCTACACAGGGTCCTTGAGTGTACATGAACAGTCTACAGCTAGGCTAGGTTAAGTTATGCACCTTAAGAATACCCAACACTGACAAGTCAACAAACAGATTATAATTATCAATAGCAGAACCTATTCAATTTCTTCTAATTCCGCCCCCATCCTTCAACAAAATTAAGAACAATTCATACTTTTAGTTACACAAAATTAAATGCAGTTTTTCTTTATTAAAAACACATCCAACACACATTTCTTTCCAACCGTAAATTACAATTATATTTGAAAATCTTTCATCGCAAGAGCTTACACAAAATTCCGTAACAATCCCATGTTATATAATTTTCAGGTTGTACATTCTCTTATTCGCTCTCATAAACTATGACGTCATTCCTCCATTCTATCACACTCATTCATATACATAATAATTTATTCCTTTTTGCTATTATAAACTTCAATTAACAATATTAATTAAATACAATATTTAAAATTTCATTCAACATTTAAATTACAACGATGTAAATAAATTAAAATCTTTAATTTAAAAGAACACGATATGAATACGAAAATGCCGCACAACCTTTCAAGGATCTCTTCTTGTTGTAGTCCCATGCTGGAAGGCTTCCTGAAGCTAAAGTGGCCATGTTGTGGTTATTATCGTGATGATTGGTTTGAATTAATCTTCATACTGAGCTGGTCTTCGTATTACTTTATATCCGTGGAGTGGCATTTTGATGTCAAAAATAAGAACTACTTTGTATATTTGTTTGTATTATGTACCTATGCATTTAGTTTAGATCATTTTGCTGTGAATTTAGTTAATACTATTTTTTTTTTGTATGTCTTGAGAAATGTCCAGTGGAAATTTGTGTATGTTTGTTTTGATTTTCTTGGAGAAAGTTTCTTCCCCGACATAGATGTGTTCATTAACTGACTCTATAATGTTAAAATGGCATTTTAATAGCTTTTCTGAGGCAAAGTTGATTGCGGTGTGTAGCTTAGAAGAATTGCTCGTTGGTAGAGGTAGTGTTAGAGCTGTAGACGCCGACTTTTACCATTGTAGATGCAAGGTTCTGAACTGTTCCATTCTCCAACATCTTCATTCCTTGTGATCCAGATTTATCATTCTTTGACAATTTTTTTGTCATTTAAAATTTATGTGAATGTTACATTATTGCTGTTGAATATGTAGATCATCTCAAGAAGGGGACGATTGATCTTTCGGAGGGCGTAGAGGACAGTTCGATGCTGCAGTAATGTGTTCCTTATTCCTGCGTATGGCACAATAGTTTGGATTAGGTGCCTTGCTTAAGTGAGATTCTTCACATTTAAAAAAATATGTGTTTTTTTTTTGCAAGTTTCCCCTTGAAGGTAAGTTTACCAGTCGCTGGTAAAAAGACGGACCAATGGCAGTGGGTGCTTGTCATTGCGAATTCTCACTGCATTTGTAAAGGGGAAGTTTTCTTTTATAAGTAGGATTAGATATATTATCCTATAGTGTTGGTAGGAATATTCTTGATGTCGCACCTGAAACCCCAAATGTTTCTCTATGGGAAATGCTGTCACATTTGTGTTTCTCACTTTAGAGTTTATGAATTTTTGAAATGCAATAGGAATTAGTAATTCAGGTTTTAGATTTTTGATTAGTACTAATATATATATATATATATATATATATATATATATATATATATAATTTCCTGTTTCTTGTACCTGGTTTTCTGGCGAGCTTTCACTTTCGTTAATCTGAACTGTGGTATTAAAATTGAACTGCTAGAATGAATTTGTAACATTTGTTGTAACTGGTGTATCAGATGCAATATCTGTATTTATTATTTCTGTTCTACTTTCAGCTTCAATTCTTTCGGTAACATTTGTATTATATTTTATGCTTACTTCTCAGCCTCTGTTGCATCTGACATATCCTTGCACCCCAGCCGGTGTTTCAACAGTGTGTAAATAAGCAATATGCCAGTGACGATGCTGCCCTCTTCTGTATTCTTCGTTTATCATCTTACTGCAGCAGAGAAGGGTGTGTCGTTCGATTGCACAGAACGCTTTTGGTGACAAATCGGCCAAAAGTGTGTTATTTTGCTGTTGGGGTGTTGGAGCGCCTCACCTATGTGTTCATGTATATATATTTTTGATAAATCACTTTCATTTGTTTGAAGACATTGAGTGTAGGTTGGCTTTACAATCATGTGGACGTGCAAGGCTTCATCATCGAAGGGTCCAGACGACGCACAGATTCGAATGTGGCTTGAAGAAGAGGAGGTAGGTGGTACAAATACTGAAGAAAACTTGAGTGATTGTGAGGATGATCTTCGAGTCCAGTTGGACTATGCTGATTAAATTTCTGAAGCTGATGTTAGTGATACAGAACTGAACAATGACAGTGGAGATGATGAACCGACTCGTGGTGCAATAATCAAAGGACGAAATGGTTACAGGTGGAAAGGTGTTCCCACAGTTAGAGGTAGGACACCAACACGTAATATAGTCTTACATATTACTGGCAACAAAGGAGCTGCAAAAGCCATTCAGACTCCCCTTGAAGCGTGGAAATTATTGTTTTCCGACAATGCCATACGTAGTGTTGTTCAGCACACAAATGAAGATATTGCGCGACAAAGAATAAAGTACGCTGAAGGCACGTATTATGTAGGTGATACTAATATCAACGAAATCTATGCTGTAATTGGATTACTTTACAAAGCTGGCACTCCGAAATGCGGACATTTGAACATGCAAGACATGTGGTCAACCACATTTGGAAATCCGATATTCCACTTCATAATGCCTGTAACCCGATTTTGTTTCCTGATATACTGTCTACGGTTTGATAATAAAACGACTAGAGATACAGCTGATAAATTTGCGCCTATCACAGTGTTGTGGGAAGAATTTATAGTGAATTGCAAAACGTACTATACACCGCATGAATATTGCACCGTTGACGAGCAACTGCTTGGTTTTAGAGGACAGTGTCCCTTTCACTTTTATATTCCTTCTAAACCTGACAAGTACGGCATCAAAATAATTTGTCTCTGTGATTCGCGAACATTTTATATGGTGAATGCAATACCGTACACTGGAAAGATTGAAAACAGAGCACGTGAACCTGTGCCTCTGAAATTAGTGAAAGAACTTTCACAGCCCATTCGTGGAACTAACAGAAATATAACCATGGATAATTGGTTCATGTCGGTGGAGTTAGCTGATACGATGTTGAAAGACTACCAGTTGACAGTTGTTGGCACTTTGCGCCACAATAAAAAGGAGATTACTCAAGCTTTTCTTCCTGACAGAAAGAAAAAGGTAGATACTACAGAGTTTGCATTTGATGGACCTAAAACATTGGTTTCGTATTGTCCACGAAAGGGGAAAAGTGTTATACTCCTCTCCACCATGCATAGTGATCGATCTGTGAATGTAGAAACAAAGAAGCCTGAAATAATTCATTTCTATAATGAGACAAATAGTGGAATGGACGTTTTGGATGAGTTAATGCATAATTATACAGTCAGTCGCAAAACAAGGCGGTGGCCACTTCCTTTCTTCTACGGAATGCTGGATCAGGCTGGTGTAAATAGCATGGTACTTGTTAGAAATGCTCCGCAGAATAGGGGAATGTTATTCACACGACAGGATTTATTGCGCGATTTGGGAATGAAGCTAGCGACTCCCCATATGCAAAATAGGCTCACAACCCTGCTTCCAACTCGTCTTTCAAACATGATCAGAGAAGTTCTTTGCGTAGAAGATCACGTAAGACCGGATCATGCACCTACACCAAAGCAAGACAGGTGTTACTTGTGCCCGAGAGCTGCAGATAGGAAGACAAAGTAATTCTGTACAAACTGCCGGAAGTCAATTTGCGCTGAACACAAAAGGTTTGTTTGTAACAACTGTGTGTAATCACAACTGATGTGTATTTTTAACAATTAATCATAAAATGCTTGTTAAGAAATCTGTCTTTCTTTCAGCAATTCACAAAATATCTACAAGAAATACGCATATACTTTATGTAAGCACGTGTGTTAAATTTGCCTATGTGCTCCCGGGTTAAGATTCTACCTAATATTGATATTAAATAGCTGAGACAGTGGCTAAAATTGTTTACAATACTGACTCAACTGACGTGTTTCCAATCAGGGCATTCATCTTCGTTCTTAATATTTCAGTTCTTTTTCATCAAGAGGCTCTCTTTCAGTACAGATTGATTAATTCAAAATAAGTAGCCAGTCGTGACACCTGTACACAGAAATGAAAATTACCAAAAGCAAATTTATGCTTCAAACCTTTTTACAGAATCAGAAAGTTTTTACTACCCATAATATGTAAATAGAAATCACATTAGAGAGCTTAAATTTATATGTGCAGAAAGGAGAGTGTCTCATAGATTATAAGAACAAAGTAGAGAAGAAAGAAATAATGAGAAGACAGTAAAAAATTATAAGACTCCGTCACACGAAACATGACAACGTTTAGCAGTTGCAAACAAGAGGATAGTAGAGAATCAAATTTGACGAAGTATCTTAAGTTGTAATTGATGTTTCAGATGGGACTTTTATAACTAGTAGCAACGGCAGATAAATTTCGCATCCGCAATATCTTCTGTCATACACAGCGTTGGGAAGGTTGTCACAGAAGCGCTTAAAATTTGCGTTGGAGGTGAAAGAAATGTCTCAAAAAGAGTCAGAATTAATAGCATGCTAACTGTGGCTGAGTTTGTAAATAAAATTATAATAATGATGGATGTTCCGCCCGGACGCAGATTTGTGTATGACCGGAAGCTCCCTAGTAAAGGTGAACCGAAGTGGTATGTCATTGCCTTCCATCAGATAAAGATGACGTCCCTGGAACGGAATCTGCAATTTAAAAATGGAGTTTGTATCACTTGTGTTTCAACACGAGTATCGAACCGTAGATTACTTGAGTACAATGCAGCAAGAACTACCACTCACCGATTCAAATTCTTAACTGAATATTAGGACACAACAAAAGGGAGATGCCCCATGGTGGCTTGGATACGTGCATATGTGTATAGTCAGTTTCTGGTCCCAAGATCAAATTAAGAGAAATAAACTCAAGAGTACACGTAGACGGCACTGGGCACTCGGAAATATGTGAAATCTATACCATTAACAAATATAAGATCTCAATAACTGAAGATAGGTGGTTCAAATTAATTAAACACGCTCTGATCTATACTGTAAAAAGTGGGAACACGAAATGAATTAAAGTTACTCCGCTTGATGGAGAAACAAAAGTTGAAAGTTAGCGTTTTGTTGTATTTACTCTTCAATGTGGATATAGTGTAAACCCTTTAGTAAAAAGATTGGTAACGTTAACTCAGTTTTAAAGTTTAATATTTTCTTTGTAATAAGCTAAGGTTAACTGAAAATGGGTTGAAACTGTCCAAAGTGTTTTGTCGGTGAACGTTCAACTTATTTTACGGTTAAAATTCGGTCATTTTCTGATCGAAGTGGAAGCTAAACTAGCAATTTTGAGGTTACGTACTTTTCTGGATGAAGCTTAAGCCTTGGTTGGATATTCTATAATCCAATAATAGGAGTAACGTTACTTGCTTGCCAATGAATGCCCCGTCATTTTGAGTACTTATATTGCTTTTGCACTGTGAACAGCGAACGACTAGGATTGCATTAGCGGAAATATGAATTAAGTTTGATATAAATATTTACACTGTAGCAAGCGCATTTTTTTTACGGGACATTCCTCGTAGTAAAATCAACATGTTCATATTTACCCTCCTTCGCATTGAAATAATAGCTATAAATGTCACTCGGAAAGCTAAAAACAGCAATTGTCTTCATAGCTAAGTCGCGAGAGCATCTGATCAGTGTGCTAGTAGACCCTAGATCTGTGCTAGTAGACGCGTTCGTAATAGTCTTATACTATGATTTTGGCCATGACACATGAGCTTTTGTCATGACACGTAATATTCTTGCTTCAATACTACTGTTAATATCATATCTTTGCCGTCATCAGTTTTATCCAGACACAATGTACGTAAAAAGAGCATATAATTTAATATTCTCCAAAATGTTAAAAAGTCTAGTAGTCACCAACTTCCAAATTACTAGAAAACACGTGTAAGTTTCTTAAATAAAAGTTAGAAAAATTGAACATACCAGAATACGTTATATTAATTACAGTATTGCGCTGTACATTAAACCTTGATTAAATTATCTAGAATAATTTGCACTCCGGCAATGATATTGTCACAACTCAAAAAAGTTAGTTTTGACAAAATTGCAATTGAAAGTTGTATTGAAAAACAAGAAAGAATATTAACAGGATACTGCTTAAACAGTGTTATATTTCAAAGGTTTTTTCTTGCTGAACAGTGTCATTATTGTAAAATTTTGTTAATATAAAGTAGTGCCACTATTGAGGATGGATACAGATACTTTACTGGGGTTGTGGAATACTGACAATAGCGCTCTCATGTGGCGATTGCCGGATAGAGCGTAGTTTCAGGATTCCAAATATGTAAATAACTCAAAATTGACATTTTTAAAAAAAAAATTTTTGACTGTATCATTGCAGCGGTGCGAGTTATTCAGTTGTAAACATTGAAACTGACGGAAAAATTATTTGACTTTTATTTTTTTTGAAAATCGTTCGTGAAAAACGACTTCCGGATAAAAGAGGTTTCAGAGTATTGACATTTCGACATTACACCACATTTCGTGCTAGAACATAGTATGTCAGAGTTCCCGTAATGTATTTATTTATAACTAAACAAATTAATGATTTACAAATAAGTAAAAAAAAACACACAGTGGAATTATTTGTAATGGTGTCTAGATGGCAGTCTAGATCGTTACTCTAAAATATGTGTTGGTTTTCGTTAATACCAAGGTTAAATTACTATCTTTGGAAGGTTCTATACTGTATTCATTCATTGCAACTAGCCTTTCACTTCTTCACACGAGCATTCTATTTTCACAGCTTTGTAGTATCATCGTAGTTCGAGTAACGCAAATACGTATTCAGTGACGGTAAATAAAAGCTTATTTCTGTTTTGGTTTTCGAAATCCTTTTTCTGTTGGTATACTAAAGTTTCACAATGTTGAAATATCAAATAATGTAAGATGGTCATTAAAAATGAATAGTTTTAGAGATCAAATGTAGGCCTATAAAGCACACGAATACGATCCGATCTTAGTTTTATTGTGAAAAAAAATTCGAGAAAGGTTTATTACAATTTTAAACTACAAAGATTTTCTATTCTTTTATTAGGGCATATAATATTTCATATTTTTGTTTTCATTTTCTCTTTTATCATTAAACTTCTACTGTGCAGCTTGTAATCATCATGGTTCAGAAAAAAAGTATATTGCCTTTCTTTTTCAGGAAATTCAGTGTTTAGAACGTTTCCCCTAACCTTAGTGAATATTTGATGTAGCTTGAATTTAGGCCACGGGCCATATCTTACCTGATTTACAGGGACAACATATACGTCACCTCATACATTGCAGCATTTTTTTGGTAAAGAAACTGATTATCTTGTACATTTTTTGCACATAAAAATATGCAACATTTGGTAACTTCTGTGTAATTTAGATATGCAAAAATGTGAAAGACTGATATTTTAGAAGTTAGAGTGAAGTAATAAGATGTTTTAATTTACTAGAAATGAAGAAAAACTCAGGGAGTTTAACTTATACCCTTCAGCATTAACCAATTGATTACCAATTAATTGATTCAGCATTACTTTATGATAATTTGACGTGGCAAAAAATGACATGTATGACATATCATATTTTTAAAACTGTGCGACGCAAAATATTACACAGTACAAAACCTGATGTGCCATTATTTTATAACGCGATTTTTAGAAATCAATGTTATGCTACTACTTTTCTACCTTTGTGAAAGGAGTTGGTTATACAACGATGTGTTGCCAAATAAGAGTAGGCGTTAAGAAATATGAAACACATTCGGAACCTTTTATCTTTTCTTGTTCAACATAACAAGTTTTCAAGTGTTGTTTTCGTGCGTCTTTTATAAGTTATAGTATTATTTATATAATTTTAAATAGAGCGGAATTTCTTTTATCATTGGGTGTTCAGTATAGGCTTTTTGCGTTTACTGCAAAGGAAAGAAGTTGAATAAACTTAAAGTCTCTTTCATTTCGTAGTACAGCGATCTCTTTAAAATGGAACAGGGCGATATTCTCGCAGTCTTATAAGTAAATCTATCCATGTTTCAAACTGCTTTATCGACCAAACTCTGTAGAAGAGTAGGGTACATTACGAAAATATAAGAAAGCATGATTTCGTCCAAAAATACGGATGCAGTAGCCTTAAGCTTGATTGAAAAGAACAAGTGCTTATAGTGTGATCTAAGTTGAAAAACACGTTTATTTGTAAAATGCTTGAAACAATGAAAAAAATACGTATGAATGAATATCTAGTCAGCGGGTACGTTTGTCATGGCCGCCATCTTGAAGTCGGCCATCTTAAATCTTGCTTGATTTTTTTCAGTAAGAATCTTGGTCAATGTCATATGAATCTGGGCTAGAATGTTTCCAGAAATACAGGGGTAGTTTTGCCATGAATATATTTTTAGAGAGATAATTATAATATGTAACGTTAGTTATGCGCAGCTGATTTAAAAGTCTGGAAATACTCTGTTCTTTTTGAAACAATGCGACAAATGAAAATCTAATGTACAAGTAATAAGCACTGGGTAGGTGGTCCAAAATACTCACTACTTGTGCATTTGGTCTTCATTGCTTGCACTGTTTCAAGAAGAACCTAATATGTCCCAACGTTTCAAAGAATTACTAATGCCACGTCCTCTCAAAAATATATTTATAGCAAAACTGACTTCACCAATATGTTTCTGGAAAATGTCTAGTCCAGACTGATATGTTACATGACCCCCTTCGTTAATAAAAGACCAACCAAGATTCAATATAACGGCCGTGACAAATGTACCCTCTAAAAGATAGCGTATTGACTCGGTATCCATTCATATGTATTTGTTTTCCATTATTTCAAGCATTTTATAAAAAAACGTGTGTTTTCCGACTTAGATCACGCAATTCTTTTTAGTCAAACTGCACTCGTCTTTATAGACAGAAGCACTTTTAATAATGATTTCTGGTTGTTTCGTGATACACCCTACTCTTCTACAAGGTTTGGTCGAAAAAATAGTATGAAACATCGATATATTTACTTCTTAGAAGATTCACGAAGTGAATACCAGCCAGATTCAGATACTACATCCTCATAGAATTTGCTAGAAGAAAATATGCTCATTAAAATTGTAATAGTCTACAGTTTGATTACAGTTTGATACAAAGTATTGGAACAGTTTGATACAAAGTATTACAAAGTACTGAACTTCAGATGTAAGTTCTGTGTTAAGTGTCACAGCAGGTGGTCTTAATTGAAAATGTTATTTACTTTTATAAGCGTTGACATTTATTAGAGAAAAGCAATTCTTAGCACGAATATAAACAATACAAAATACATCCTATCTAATTAACAACCTCCACAATTTGTAGATAATAAAATTTAAAAAAAATATTTTAATAGCATGTTTTGTACTTTGCAAGATGAAACAAAGGTGTTATCTAAATAGAAACCAAAATAAATCCAAAATTATATGCAAATAAAATTAGGCAAAAGAAATAAAAGAGAAAGTTATTCAATTTTATTTTATTTTCTTCACATTTTTTATAAACTTATTTTTGTTTCTATATTATGTGTGAAGTCTCTAACAAAGGAAAATATTTTTTCTCTGTATTCACTGAATGAGAGAACTACAAAGAGTTAAAGGAGAAACACACTTGAAAACACACCAACAAGCATACATACGTCTGTGGGTGTGTGTGCAAAATGAGAGGGAAAGTAGGGAGTGAAATGGGGACAAAAAGAGTACATATAGATAAAGAGGAGGACCAGACAAAAAGAGGAGGAAGAGAAATTTAACATGTATATTCGAAAATTCTCTTCGTGACAATCTCCCGTGGGTTATTTTACATTCCAATGAGCATAAACAACAATTTTTAACCTTCACTTCCGCTCCAACTATTATATGCAACACATTCTCTTCTATTATATAAGCTTTCAAAATGAGTCAGATACCTGGATATGGAGAGAAGTATGAATATTCGAAATTGGTTATTACTATCTTTCTTCTCCTTCTCTCTCTTTCTCTATATCTCTTTCTCTGTGAGTAATCTTTCTCTTCAATTTTGTTTTCAATTCCCATAATTTCGCTTTTCCGTTTCCAAGAAAAAAGATCTAAAATTTCTCACCATATCGATAATTACTATTAGGCCTAATTTATGCACAATAATTTCAAAGTATTTTCAAATGTGTTCTTTTCATAAAAGCCAATTAATTTATTAAGTCAGATGTGCAGTTTCCTTAAAAAAGAGACAAATTCAATCCTCTTTGGGTAGCAGTTAGTGTGGGTCAATTTGTAAGACGACATTTGAACCATATATATATTTTTTTGTAAATATTTGAATAGGATTATATAGGTGATACACTCGTTTCCAGAAACATTAATTTGTATGAACAATTTGAATTTCATATATTTAAATGCATTATTTAATGGTTCTTAAGATTTCATTTTTATGTTTTCTAGGAGTTGATCAGTATGACAGTATAATGAAATAAATTTCGTAGATCATTTAACAGAGTTGAGTAAGTTTAACGGTATTGTTCAGCCCTGCCTTTTTCATATGTACTTTCCATTGATCTGCATGCGAATTATTATACCCGTCTTATGTCTTCCACGAATGGGACTTTTAAACGGTTTTTGCATAGTTCTTCGTCATATTTAACTTTACTCGTTATGCTTTATTACAAGCAATATTATATACACAGGCAATATATTTTACCGTGGAAATAGTGTATTTTATATACTTAACTATTAGTTTATATATTAAGGGAATTTCAGATTGACAAATCTCTAATAGCCATTATAGGAACAAAGACAAATTACATAAAAGAAGAACTTAAAAATCAATTTTTCAAAAGCATAAAATGATTAAAAGCTTCTATGGAATATATGAACACTGTTAAGGATTCTGGTAACATTGGAAATATATGTATTATAATCGTGAAAAAGTTAAAAACCTTATTACTGGTAAAAGAAAATCTAAACTTATTTCCTGCGAACGGGGAATATCATGTTCATCCATATAGTGACCAAACCTTTAGAAAGATACTACATCAACAAACTGAACAGTGAATTTTAAAGTTTAATGAGCAATGTAAAGGCAAATAGAGCCAAGATTTACTATCGCGTAGCCAGGTGTCCTATTTCTTGTGCCATCTTAAAGCGTCATCTCACGTCTGGAAAACAACATAGTGTAATAAAACATAAAAAAGTATTGGATAGATAATGTTATTGTAGTATTATTCTGTAGACATGGAATATTACATTAATTTTATTTTGACAGCGAAATCCTTCTACCATATTAACCTTGTGTCTGTAAACTCTCAAATTCATATTAGTTTTGCTTTCATGTTTAATTTTATTTTCAATTTCTAATTATTAGCTCCTATATAAGTGTAATTAGCATAAGGGAAATAGATATAATCTAACATTCTTATAGAAAAGATATCATCGATCACAAGCGTTATTATTTTAAATCGTTTTTCATCTAGGTTTTCAAAGATTATCTAACATTTTTATTTAGGATGTAAATTTTTGTATCTATTATTGTGTAAAATTTTGCAGTCACATCAGAAAATCTGGTCTCGTGAACAAGTAGGGAAATTCGAGGTAGTGAATTTTGATTTATTTATTCTGGATTTTATTTTTTATATTTTTTATGGTACCTATAAAATAGGCTTTGCCCGTATACCTTCTACAATCCTCTAACCACCCTATTCCGGCCTGAGATGCCTAAAGACCTAAAAGTAAATTCAAAAGAAATTAACTCGTTTTTTTTTTTTTTAGAGTAAGCCAGGAACGCATTTTAGTTGCAAACTATTTTGGTTGTTCAATACATAGGATCCGCTCTTGTCAGAAATAAAACGAACACTTTGCTGTTTGATGTACTTTTGTGGATGTTGTTTTAATATGAGGAACAATATTGCATATCTCAACATTAAAAAGCGCTAATCCAGATGAATTGACAATTACTGTACATCCAAAGATACTTCCTGATATTTTAATGTGAATGTTGTTAGCAACTCAGCTGAAATTCCTAAAAGATTATAATCTAATTCTTAATTACGAACATTTCTTTTATTTGGTAAATAATATAACAATTTACACGGTGAGTGAGGGACACATTCTAAACTCAGTAGGTTTATACGGTTTTACTTACCACACGTTACTATCAACAGACCTTCAATATGTCGTGCAAGGTGAGATAAAAGTGTCAGAAATTTCTTGCAGGTCTGCAAAGTCAATCCAGGAACTGTCTAAAGTTTCAAACAAGTAACAGGGTTACCAGGCGTACTCTATTAAGAGTACATGTGCTCTTTTTCAGGGTATACACTTTTAAACACTCTCTTTCTTTCAATGGAGTACTATTTTATACTCTTCTTTTTCATATAGGTTAGTAATTGAAAGATTGTCAAAGTTTGTTTTAGTCAAGTAGGTTTTGAAAGCTCAAATTTGAAAAATAAGCTAAAAACGGAATTCCTTAAATCATTTGAAATGGTCATTTCCATCAGAGCCGCAAATTACTAAGCTCGGCACCATATTTCCACTTGTGAAATATTGTTTTGCAAAAAAGAGAAAGAGTGGGAAGCAGACAGCAACAACAAAGCCACGACCTGCCACTTGTAAGGGGTAACCTAGTTAGGCTGAACTAGTATAGAGTTTATATAGTTAAGTAAAGCCCGTATCTACAAATTAGGTTAGTTTGGGATCATGTCAGCTATTTATTATTTATTACATCGCATTAGGTTTGTTTTGATTATTGTTATCACGTTAGGTTTGGTTTGATTACGGTGTATAACCAGTTAGATTTCACTTTGCACTTTGGCTGTTACTTAAACCTGCATATATGTATTGAAAAGAAAACTATGTTTAAATTATATTATATTGTATTACCTATGTTCATTTAATCTGAAACGGTTTAATGCAGAAGCTAAAGCTATTGATTTACCAAATTCCTGAATTATGTTAATTTTGATGATCAGTACGAAATTTCCTCTTTTGGCGTTTTGGTTTTGTTCCGTGATTTACGGGAAAGTTAGGATTTTCGGGAATATAGATGTCACGGATTAATTCAAGGGAAGCTAAAATAGATATTATGACTGAAAACACTTTTATATTGTATATAACCTGTTATGATTTAAATTCAAATATTTTCTCCTCACGATCAGGTGTTCAGGATTTAAGTTGTGTAAAAGTTTTATTTCAAGGTTTACGGTCCAAGTCAACGAAATATCAAGTTGTATGTAACGTCTTTGACATTATAGTCTAGATAGGTATTTGTGTGCAGAAGAAAAAAATCTTGTAATAAACTTCTGCTAATTTCACTGAGAGGCACTATATTCCTTCTCCAGCTATGGCGTGGAAATTTTGGAAATAAAACCTGAAAGGCAATGTAAGATTAACGTGTAGACTGTCCAACCCAAGAGAGGTACACATAACTATTCTACAGTGTATATGTTTTGGCCTCCTCCCTTAAGGAGGCAGGATGTCGTGTAAAGAATAGTGGAAGCTAAAGGGGAAGCAAGACAATGAAACAAGACAAGGTTCTCATTAGCACCTTTATTTGGAGATCCTTCCACTTCGGGAGTCCAACAACAACTAATTCATACATGCAGTTGCACTGCCTCGTACTGTATATGGTTCGATACAAAGACTTTACACAAATTCTAGATGGTATTCCAAAGACATTATAATTTTATCACATAATAATTATAATGTCTTTGGTATTTAATTACTTAATAGATGTATAGTCTTTCGAGTCGTTATATTGCTTTAAATAATAATTTAATCTCAAAAGATTAGTTTAGTTTCGCACAGCAATAACACTACAGAAATAAATATACTAGACTTTTATGTATGTCAAAGGTTTCTGCATCAGAATTTAAATATTACAAAATTTATCGACAAGTTCAAGAGGTGATTCTATATAATGACTGGGGAGGTCGTATACGTCCCGCACCGGTAGTCAGGCATCTCACAGGATGCGAAGGTGAGGTTTCAATGTAACAGGTTGGACAAAGTGTCTTCTGTTATTGGATTCCTGGAAAACAAATATGGTTGACGAACTCTTCAATTCGACAGTTACGGAAGGGGTTCAATTAATAATAATAATAAAAAAACTAATTCATGGAAAGTGCACTTGCCTCATTCAACCTTCTTGCCTCATTGTACTTCTAACGTGGTCTTGCCGAGACGTGTCAAGAAGATGAATGTTTACATCTGGCATTTATACGGTGTGCTTACTGTGAAAATTGTTTCTGCCTTGACAAACTGTTTTTAATTTTGAAGTTACACACTTTCTGTAACTAGTTTCGAAGGTATCACCTATTTTTCGAGAATTGTGTACAAATTAATATTGCATTACTGCAGTTTACGGATCTTTTAAGTTTAGGTTTTTGAACTTCAGATACCTTTTTTCTCTTCAATGGTGATGCATACCACTTTCAAACGCCTGCAGTATTCTCATGGCTTCATGAAACCACACGATCAAAGAACAAAATTAGTAAGTAAAATTGTTATACTCTGGTAGTTTATGTTCCCAATCAAACTGCAACTACCTACAGCGTAAGGAATTGTTCAGATTAATTGGTTTCACATTACGATCACAACTGGGTAGATTTGGTCACATGAATCTTACGTTAGCCAGATTCTCTCTACGCGGGGTCGCTCTTGAGGGTGCAAAACTTCACAGTAGGGGTTTTGGCAGAGACATTTCGAGAACTGTCCCCACTTTCCCTCTCTACATTACAAACCATGACACCCGGATCAATAGTACAGCGTAATGTTTATATTAAGTCCTATTTATAGGTCAGGTCATAGATTCGGTTTCGTATATGCAGAAAGCATTGGTTTAAAAACGTTTTCCTCATACCTATTGAAGATATCGGAACTAACCTTGGCACACCCATTGTCTATACCCCATAGTGTTTTTTGAGATAGATTTCGATTTTGTGGTCTTACCCAGAGCCGCTCCAGAGGGAGGCAAAGTTGATAGAAGGAATTTTGGGGGGGAAATTTTCGCGAAATTCTTCCAAATTTCCCTTTCCACATACCTCATGGGCGCAACTGCATGGCAGCTTTGAAATGCTTGTTTTATTCTAAAGAGAATGAGGTATGAACCATGACTCTTCCGATGAACAGTGTTGATGCAATGGCTATTTAACTGAGAGTCTCAAATTTATTTCAAAATTACTTTCTTTTCAAATGGTTTATGGACCACAGGAGACTATTCCGTTGTCCATGGTTTCTAATTTTTTGCGCCTGAACATGTCTATGTTATCTCTTTCGAATGAACTATGTTTGATTCAGAAGTCCATTTGACACATTCATTACCCTTCCTTATTAGCAACCGGGAAATTATTACAAAAACAAGGAAATCTGTCAGCATTTTGAACGAAATATTGCGAAGGAAACCTAAGACAGGACACACACACACACACACACAGAGAGAGAGAGAGAGAGAGAGAGAGAGAGAGAGAGAGAGAGAGAGAGAGAAGAGTCATGCTTGGTACTGTGATGAAGTTTGGATATATAAAGTCCTAAGTCCACCATCATACCAATAATTCCTTCCGAAATAGAAAGCATGTAAAGATGACAACGCTGTAAAAAGACACTTTTTGTACACTTTAAAAGAGTCCACTTGAGGTTTCTTCTATCCTTTTTACGTCCGATTAAAAAACAATTTGTTACAGTTGTCTTAATGGACGCTTTTAGTTACTTAGGAAGAAAGAAAGTATTGTGGGAGTGGGGTTAAAATTTGGGTTGACCTGTTGAAAGCCATTTATTCCCATCAAGCTACGCAGAATACAGTAAGTTTATCAGTTTTGACGTTATATGTTCATAATATTTACTGTGATATTTTGCAAAGGAGTGAACTACCTGGGTTTTACAAAGTAAATACAGGGTAAAAGTTGGTAATTTGATGAAGTTTGATAAATTCGTGATAAAATCGGTTTTGCAATGTCAGGAGTTGTGGGATTGAAAGTTAGGCCACCAGGTGACTCGAAAAGTATTGCCTGCATTATGTGTTATAGTTGTCATTTGTTGGTAAATGCCCTGGCTGCGAAACATGTAACATTATATCACGAAGTTATAGATGCCACAAAATTACGAACATTTATCCTATACTTAGGGACAGTAGAGTTTCTAGAATAAAAGTGTTTAAATTTCTTTAGTAAAAACGTTAAAAGATCCTGAGTACAACCACCTAACACTCATAATGATTGTCCTTCTGATCATTTAGTCCATATTTATCCTGCTAGACGTCAAACTTTCTGCCATCTATCGAGGATTGAGTGTACTATAGTCTAACGATCTCCGTGCTACGTGAGTCCTTTTACAAGATCAATTATATATATGAATAAAAGTGTATAAATTCTTGATCCAAGCTGAGAATTCGTGGATGGAAACAAAATGTCAAAATTTCACGATTATTTCGTCAGTGAAAAAGCACATTTTCACAAAATGTTCACAAACATATATTTACTCCATGTAATGTTTTGAGTGTTTAAAATACTACTGTCCCTACATATATAATAAATAGCGATTCTCATACTCAAGGAAACTACAGAAACCATTTACAAGATTGGGATTGTTAGTTTTCTAGTCAGATATTGAAGGAGTCGGATTTAAACGTGAATAACATTGAAGTTATCATGATGTAAGGAGAATATAATTTGTATAAGAATAGAATGTGAAATAAAATTAAGGCGTAAATGTTCGAAATTTTCCTTCCTACAGAAATGAAAACCTTCCAACTTTTCTAGTATCCATTGTAAAGTTTCTTATGGACAAAAGAAAGAGAATTTCAGATGAAGACGTGGACGAACGAAGAACAAAAGAAGTATACTTTTACAGTGAAGTTATATAGGAACACAACCACGGTCTTATAATCCAGCAAATTTGGATTTTGTGGTTGATTTATATACAGGGTCGGTTCCAAAACATATAAACAAACTTCGAGCGCTGAATCCTGACATCGAAACAGAAAAATGGTTCCTATGGACATATGCGAAAGAGTGCATAGCCTTTGAGCTTCAAGCGACTAAAGTTAGGGAGCCATAGTCACAAATGAGATCATATATTTAAAAACCATGTCGGTGTAGCAAATCACAATAAATGTTGTACCCAATACATACCAATACTTTCCCTACCAAAACCTATTAATGGTTTGATGATAAAATTCTTATGTAATGAGACCTGTCATGTTGAATTCTCTAATTCATAAATTGTAATGAAATAGTTATATTGCGCGACACATCATGCGTCATTATACAAGGAGATGTTATGCCATTTGTGGAGATCCTGCACTAACTTCGTATGCCTCTAAGTTCCAGAAATGTGCACTTTTAAACGTATGTCAAATTACGCTAATCAGTCTTGCTCGTTATCAATGTACAGTAAATGTCACATGGCTTAATGTATTCCTGATTATGCAAAATGTGACATTGGCTTTGATCCCAGACCGAAATGTGTGTCTGAAAGCTCTAAGTGTCGGACTTATATATGGCGCCCGACGCGCAACTCTTACCTCTTTTCTCTCGAAGACCGTTGATTTTAGAGAAACGTTAATTTGAGAAAAAATGTTCAGCATATAATAATGAAAAAAAGTTATTTGAATATGTTTGAAAGAGCTAAACGTTTCAGAGAAAAAATCAATATGGCCGCCAAGAACCACGCCATATGCAAATATTTATGTATTTTGATAATGAGAGAACTTATAGATTGTTTTCACAGAGTTCATTGTGAAATTCTTTACAACAGTTATATATATTTTGATAGTAGTTGTCGATATTTTGTTAAACCCACGTTAGCATGAAAACTGTCAATATTGCACATCCTTAAATTACTAATTTAACATAGCATTTCTTAAATTTTGGCTCCAAACACTCTATATTCAAAAATTTTAGGCAGCATGTATTATAAATAATGAAAATGGATATGTAAATTACACTCAAAATATAATTTGTATATTTCACAGTGTTGGCCGAGGTTTG
Organism: Lepisma saccharinum; assembly: GCA_022664845.1. Taxonomy (NCBI): domain Eukaryota; kingdom Metazoa; phylum Arthropoda; class Insecta; order Zygentoma; family Lepismatidae; genus Lepisma; species Lepisma saccharinum. The sequence goes on along the minus strand of JAGDQP010002334.1, from coordinate 87,205 downwards.
GAGTTTGGTTCTTCCATTCGCACAAGCTTACAGATTCTCCAATTTGAGATTGTCTCTCTCTACATCTGTTTCCTTAATGACGTGTCTAGTGTATTCACCTCCACTGTATGTATCCCGTACGTCTTCCTTGGAAATATAAGAAGTTTATCACGGGAATTGCAAAGATGTACCTATGCATAGAGGCCTGTAAGGAACAATAGTTCGAAACAGTTGTGCCCCTACTATCCTGGAGCCAGAGCTGAAGATTGAAGTTACCCGGGAATCCCTCACTTCCTTTGGGGAATCCCTTGCGCAATTGTTCTTGAGTTTTAATTTTTTACTTTTGGATTTAACCCCTATGACTTCGTGTGTGAAATTACACACCGTCTGTGTCAAGGGCATTCATTTTTCTGCTATGGCGCCTCAAAGTTCCGAGCCACGCAATTTCCCACGCTCATAACTCGGAAAGAACGGCGTTTTGAGGTTTGTGTCGATATACCTTTTCGTTTGTTTCGATATATATTTTCAACTCACAAACGCTGTTCCCGAATTCCCGAAAAACCTGTATGCAATATTGATCTTATCTAAAAGGCAATCTTTTAAAACCTGTAATCTTTAGTACAATGTGGACATACTTGTAGCAAAAATCTCCGGTGCTGAAAGACACTTTGACGTCATGAAGGACTTGGAGGTGGGACAACAAGAAAACATTAAAGAGAGAAGCACAATAGCAAAGTTGATCAATCAAAAACCCCAGCAAGTCAATATGGGCTAGGCCAAATTATAGGTTGAGAGGTGACCAGGAAGAATATTTCAAAACACTGCGCAAACTGCTATACAAACGGGACGTTGCCTCGTACTACGAGTCAGAAAAAAGCGAAGGGGTATAAGACAAACACTCAACAACACTCCAGAGTCTTGACTTGAATTTGGTTGAGTTAACCGAAGTACCAGCCATTTCGAAGATAACGTCACCAGGAGAGACGAATTAGGTGAGTGGAATTAAGTAGGATCGAGGTTATCAACAACTAAAGACAGTTAATACCAAAATTGGAAGAAGAGTGCAAGATCTGCTTTGGTTCGAAGGGCAACCGTCTTTCGATCGGAATATGTGTATTGGAAGTAGTATGATTAAGTTAACTGAACAATCCCCCGGGGCTGATTTCATTGTCTCTTTTATTATAAGTGTATGTAAAGGCACCCTTGTGAGTCAAGAAACAGGATAGTTTTTTTCCTTAAGTAAAGCACTCTACATAAAAATATTGAAAAGGCGCAAGAAAGTTTATGTTGGTAATCAATAGGACCATATAAAAATGTTCTTTGATAAAAAGATACGAAAATCATCTTCACTCTGCCGGGAATTAAACCCTGCTCTCTCAGTCAGAAAACTGTCGTTCTCTCTACTCGACCACGCTTTCTCTCTACAGGACTTGCGAGCAGGGATATTCAAAATCTATTTACACAGCACAGTACGTAAAGATGCTACTTGTCACTATTCGCGCGTTTATGATGCGCCTTCGCTTCATACTCCGATCATGAGACTCGTTGTTCAGAGGTTACAAAGGAAGTAGAATGGACTTCCTGAAGAGGAAATTACAAGCAACCAACAAGACTCCAAAAAGAAGACGCCTACTCACAAAAGCAGAGAACGACTTTGAGGTACAAGCAAGCACTGCCACGAAAGAAGAAAGAAGGACGTTGTCTGCAGGAATACCGTAGATAACCCATTGGAAATCTTAAAACCACAGGAAGAAAACCTAACATAAAAGCACTTGCCCTTCTCACCCAAACAGAACCTTGTAATAAATGGGAACTTCCTATCCAACAACTTTCACAAGTTACATGGAAACAGAAAGAAGAAAAGAAGCAAACCCACAACCAAGAAAATCAAAAAACACTTCTTCACATATAATCTGACAAACGAGATTTGACTACAAAGAAGATAGAAGTCTTAGAGAAGGGGCTTTCGTTCTACCATTTACTTTAACCGAATGCCTTGTTCCTTATAAATGCTGGAAAATTTATGAAACATGCTAAAACATTGGAGGATTAGTCATTCTAGAAAAATAAGCGATGCTACAACTAAAAGACACGAGAGAAAAATTAAAAGAAATACTGAAAATTATAAAGAGGAAATTAATCCGTTTTGAAACCCTTCTTGTACACTGGATCACTAAAACACTTACACTGGGGTACATTACAACCCTAATGGAGACCTGGCGACGTTTTATCTCCTACCAAAGTTCACAAAAAACGACGAGCGTAGAGTAATCTACCACCGAAGAGACTCATAGCCTCGGAATGCAACACGCTATTTGGACAAACAACACATCTTTGCATGAAATTATTATCTACTCTACCGCAATGGCTCAAATACATTTAAGATTTTCTGCAGAGAATCAGATGAGTTAACCGAATTAATAATAGAAGAAACAAACATTATATACTATAGATATTAAAATCAAATATATTGAAACATAGAAAGTAGAAGAGGCTTAGTACTAGTTTCAAATTATTACAACCTGCAGAACGGAGAATTTGAGGAACTGGACGCCATTAAGTAAACCGAAAGAGAGTAACAAGAAACCTCAATCTCTAAAAGAAAAAAGATGAAGGCCACAATTAATGCCCCAAAATCAAACAGCAGAGAACTGGGACAGAAAGTGAATTGGTGACCGCAAAATTAAAACATTAAGAAAACATGAGTGATAATTGAAATAGAAAATAAATTCTAAAACCAATCACAGAAGCAAATGGATCTGAAACTAGAGTGTATACGGAAAACGAAAACCCGATAAACTCGTAAGAAATCCACAAATTGAGTCTACAGGAACCTACGTGGCTAAATATGTACACGTTATGTACATCACAAAACAAATATTGGCCTATGTTGAAAGGTGTACACATAATGTACACAAAGTGTATAACACTCCCCGTGCACTTTTTAAAATGAGTGAGTTTGCATTCCACTAATTGATGCATAATGACAGTGAACAACTCAGAAAGTTTCACTTAAAATGGTAAAAAGAAAAGAAAAGAAAACACCAAGTTAAAGCGTTTTTATAAAAATGAAATGGATTGGAGCAAATGAGAAAGCTGGACTTTAAAATACATTTTACGAGAAACCACCTTAAATGCATATTGCCCCTTCTTTTCCTGTATGCTTCAACTACTATCGAAATTAAAGCGTATAGCTGTCGTAAGGAATTTCACAATTAATACTTGTCTGAAAAAAAAAATGTCTAAGTCCTCTCATTTCCAAGGAAAATGCACAATTATTTTTACATAACGTAGTTCTAGACGGCCATATGGAATTTTTCTCGAAAATGGTTAACGTTATGAAGAATATTTTTATAACTAATGTTCTTCATTAATTATGTGCTGAACATTTTTTATCAAATAAATTTTCCTCTAAAATCGACGGCATTCAAGATAAAAAAAGGTAATAGGTGCGCGTCGGGCACCATATAAAATTATCACATTTTGAGCTTTCGGACACATATTTCGGGCTGGCATCAAAGTCAATTTCATATTTAACATCATCAGGAAAAGGATAAGTCAAGTAGCATCTATTGTACATTGATAGTGAGCGAGAATATTACACAGAAATCGAAATTAAGGTTTAGTTAACACTGTTCTTGAACACTGTTAAACTTGTTCATAGTAAAAAATGGGTAAACAAATAAAAACACGAACATAAATTAGTTGCTGACGTTGGTGAATAAAAGAACGAAGTGGGAAAAGCTAAAGTAAATGTCAACAACAAGACACAGAGGGTGAGAAAGAAAAAATGATAAACAAAAAGTGGAAGAATACTTGGAAGGCTATCAAAGAAATCAAAATCTGATTGTGTGGAAGGAAAGTTAAACACTCGTAGCGACATCTTCTGGCAACCACTAGCACTACTAACTGTATTGCAAGCTTGATGATTTCGGCCTGGATTTCTTTCCTTTCTGCTTATTATGATAATTCATTTCTTAACGAATAAAAAGATGAGAAAAAAGACTTACCCATCACTTCCTCCTGCACATAAAGAATCAAAACATTTCATAGGGGAGAGAGAGGGAAATATTTATAAAGATATGTGGAGGTTCAGTGTATATTCTAATCCTCTTAGAGGTGAGGCTATTAGCATAATGGAAATTATAATGCTTGGAGGAGATACCTTCTTAATATACGAAGAAGGAAAATGGTGGAAGAGAATCAAAACTCGCACACCAGCACAAACACACACACACACACACACACACACACACACATACAGAGGGGGTGAAGAAGAATATTTGTATTTCCTGATTCGTTTTTTTTCTTTTTCATTTTCTTTTCTTTCTTGGTTATTACAACATAGTTTCTCTCCTGTCTTTGTGATTTTATTCATCCTTCCATTCAAGGCGTCAGAATAACACATTCGTTTCCTACACTGTAAAAAAACGGTTTCTTGAAATTGAGAAACGAATTCTTAAATGTGAATAGATAATTTTTTTTTCTTGGAAATGAGATAATGAGAACATGACAATTTTGATATAACCCTAGTGATCTTATTTCCAAACCGGCATGCTCTCATTTTAACTTAAATGATAATGCTGATCATATCTCATTTGTAAAGAAAAACTGTTTTTCGAAGCACAGAAATGAATTTTTTTTTTTAAATTCAATGAAGTGTCTTTTACTGTGTACCTTACTGTTTATTCTATAATATCTAACCTATTATATTTGTCGGTGTGTGAGTTTTTCTAATGTCATTCATCTTTAGTCTGAAATTAGAAATGAAGCTATCTTCGTGCAGTATCATTTATTTTGAAATTATTTTTCCCAAGCTTTCAGTAGATCCCTCTACGCACTTACGCACTTCAAGGCAGCCTGGTTTCGGTCTACCCTGGAATATTTGTGGTATCCACCATATCTTGTGGGGATTGCCCCACCGTCGTGTGGGATGACGCCTTGCAGGGACCAGTAAGTCTATCCCGGAATAATACTGAATTATATAACTACAGTATTTAATAAAGTTTCTAAAATTAACGGTGTTTATCTTACGTTACTGAATACTTTAATAAAACACACCGTTTATAGAAAAATATTTATTTTTCAGAGTATTTCGCTGGAGCTTCCTCAGCTGTAAACTACTTTACCTACCATTAAATCACTGAATAACAGTGTTAGCTCGAATAGGATAAAAACGAGACGATAGAGGCAGTCGTGTTGTCTGAGGCCTTAGGTCAGAGTCTTCAAGATCGTGAGTTTAAATCCCGTCTAGGGCATGGATATTAGTGGATTGTAACAAGCATTGCACTCATTTAAGTTACTAAAATGGCTCTTAAAGTTAATTAGTAACGAGAAAAACAAAGATGATATCTCATCATGTGTAGGAAATCGGAGGAAAAGAAGGCACTGGGAAAACCGAGACGTAATTGGAAAGACAACATTAGAAATTATCATCAAGAGGTAGAAGTTCGTGACAAAAACTGTTTTGATTTTGCTCAGGATAGAATCCAATGGCGAACATTTTATAACAGCGGTGATAAACTTGCGAGTTCCGTAAGCCATAGAATTAGTTAATTTATTGGAGATCCTTGTAAGTTGAATCCCTGTGGGGGCTCATAGATTTTCGGTGTTTACCAAGCATTGTGAAGCATCTGATGATGTCAACTAGTGATCTCCGATTACAAAATCAAGTGAAAGCAACAATAACATTCCTCGAGCTGACTACGATCATCTGACAGGCCAAGACAATTAATTTATTTAAAGTGGTTAGGTAGCCCATTTATTTACGCTTCAGCCCCTCGATATTATTAATTTTAGTCCATTTTTATCGGATATGAGGATAGTAAATAAGCATCATACTTTTAGTTTCATGTAAGACCTCAGATAAGAAAAAAAAATAATAATGTTCTCAGGAATTGTAATCGAAAAGGAAATGGCAAATAGGAAATGTAATCGATGCAGAAATATTTGCCTGATATGATATATGGTGAAACCGTATAAATGTAAAGTGACACTAAAAATCGTGCAATAAATAAACGATGTGTACAGTTTATAAAGACACAGTTTTAGTATAATACTTACAACACAGAATAAATATTTTTAAAACTACAGATTTGATTGTCATCTGGATGCTGGTGTGTGAATTGTGTAGTATATTTTGTTGGTGCGAATGAAGTGACCTCTTTGACGCCTGGTGGGAAACGCACCTCAGCAATACAACATAGGAATCGACTGAGATCACGTGTCTAACGTTACGAACTCTGTATACGTCCAGCAAACAGGCTGGAGTACTCAGATAATCAGGAGGCAGTGTGTTGCTGAGTGTGGTCGTATGAAAGTGAGACCATGGAGACACTATTGCAAGTGTTAGGACATTCTACACATCAAGTAGCAAAAATCATTAACAGTGTATACGACGTTGGTTTGTGAAATTTTGTTCTGGTGATACAACATTGGAAAATGAGCCCCGTGGGCAACAATCAACATTATGTTCGGATGAACTGCTAAAAAACACAATGGAATGTTTCCTGATTTCCACTTCAGATAAAAAATGGCTCTGCTATGATAACTGTAAACCTTCAGGACAATGGTTGGATCGTGATCAAAGTCCAGGACGGTCTTCTAAACCGCCTCTCCACCCACGGATGGAGTTGTTGCTGGTATGGCTGTCTATGGTGAGAGTGATCCATCATGTCTTTCTCAGGCCAGCTGAAAACATTATTGCAGCTCGTTAGAGTGATTAACTCCTTAAAATGCACCTCAAACTTGACCGCAAGCACCCAGTAATGGTCAACAGATTTGGTGTACTCATGTTGCATGACAATGTCCGCTCACACGACGTGCAAAGAACGGTGCAGCTTCTCCATGATTAAAGGGGTAAGCACCCATGATTAAGTATCTGTACCACTAAGAACACCAGAGTTTTATGCCCGATCCAGGAAACTATTTTTTTTTTCTTTTCTAAGCCACTAAAACAGTATCTTTAAATACTCTCACTTGTGTGAATATGTGTACAAAATAACTATCTTCAAATTCTGATCGAAGATAAACACAGCATATAAACGATAAAAACAGATTAATTTAAAATGCTTACAGAAAGTCCACTACAGCGCTGTGAAGTTGCCATTATAGTCCAATTTTATTAAATCTGACGTAAGTATAGTAAATATGCTTCCATTTTAACGTGAGAAAGCAACAAACCAAGATAGCTTAAGTATTATTGGTTAGGCCCTTAACGTTTGGCGCGCTGATGTTCAACTGCGGACTAGCCTTAGATGGCGTCACGGTTTGGACACCTGTGCGTAGTTGTTCTGTCTGCGTGGGTTAACACGCAACTTAAATTATCACAGTGCGCTTTTCTATGAACTTAAATAAATCTAATTCAAGTATATATACATTGTATAATGTGCATTTGTACTTAAATTATGAATAATCACAACAAATCTGCAATTGCAAACTGTAAAAATACAGGAGTTAGCAATAAAGATGTTAGATGTCACGCTTTTCCCAGAGATGAACATACGAGGGAGGAGTATATTTTAGCATATAAAAGAAAGGACAAATTAAAAGCAAATAACTCTAAAATTTATTACGTACACTTGCTCCCAGAAAACTATGGAAGAGATATGGTCTGTTAATAAATTTACATTTAAGAAAACAGTTACGAGCAGGTGGCACTCACCTGGTATGAATACCACCCAGCTGTTAGAAGCGAAATTGAAAATAAGGTATAACTGTACTACGAACCACTTAGAAAAATATTTAGTACAGGGTCGTTTGTTTTGAGTATTTTGTCATTTGAAATATATGAAGGAAATATATTTGAATATTAATTTTATTATATCTATAAGTTGAGTGATAGTAATTGCAGCTTAGAACTATGATAGTTTGCTCGTTTCGTAATTGAAAAGTTCTGGGTCCGAATCTTTGAACCGGCCGTCCTAAATAAAGTTTTTCTGACCTACAAATAAATGCCGGGATGGTACTTTATCGCCACGGCCGTTTCCATAATTTACACCTTGGATATATAATAATACATTTTAAAATTGTATTAATATATCTCTTCAACAACTTTATATTGTCCAATAGGCTAACCATGGTTCAAACATGCCATAGTTTCTGGTCGTGTTATGTATTGTAGCTGAGAAAAAACAAGATTGAAAACTTATGTATATAATTATTTCTTGTCTGAAAGAAAACAAAATATATAAACCACAATCTTCTTGTATGTTAATAATTATATCATTGGCAACATTTCGACAATGTACACTATACATGGGCATAAATCTGATTTTGTGCTGAAGCAGAACATTTTTATTCCGATACGCTTTCAAATCGCTGATCGAGGTAGTCGCATAGCCAAAGGAGCTAGGTCAGCGCTTCCAAAGTCGCGAGTTCGAATCCCGCCTTGGTCATGCATATTTATGAATTTTAATAAGCATTGCACTCGTGTAATCGTGAACGACCTAAGCTAAAAGTCACTAAAATGGCCCATACATGCAATTATGACGCTTCAGCATAAGTATAACTCGAGAGCTATGTCTTTCTGCGTTTCTCATTCCACTATTAAAATTCTAGCAATTACTTACTTACTTACTTACTCTATGGCTTATGGAACTCGCAAGTTCATCGCCGCAGTAACAAACGTTCGCCATTGGATTCTATCCTGGGCAGTATCAAGCCAGTTTTCATCACGAACACCTACTTCTCGAAGATCTCTTCTAATATTGTCCTCCCAACGACGTCTCGGTCTTCCCAATGGCCTCTTTCCATCGGGCCTTCCAACCAGGATTGAATATAATCTTCGTTTTTCCCCCATCCGAGCTACATGCCCTGCCCACCTTAGTCGTCTCGATTTCATTATTTTTACAACATCTGGTGAATCGTACAGTCCGTGGAGTTCTTCATTATGCAGTCTCCTCCACTCTCCAGTCATCTCGTCCCGTTTTGGCCCATATATCTTTCTCAAAACCTTATTTTCAAATACACGTAATTTATGTTCATCTGCTAGGGTCGTACTCCAACTTTCGCAACCGTAGAGAATTACCGGCAGAATAACCGTTCTGTATATTTTTAATTTCAATTTCCTTGATATTAATCGCGATGCTAGAAGTTTTTGGACTGAGTAGAAACATGCGTTCCCCGATACTAAGCGACTTTTTATTTCTTCCGTGACCTCATTTTTGCTTGTTACGTATGCTCCCAAGTATTTAAATTTGTTTACTTTCTCTATGACCTCATCCCTAATTCTTATGTTTTTAATTCCTTCATTCCCTGTGCTTCGGCTTGTTACCATGTATTTTGTTTTATCTATGTTTACCTGTAGACCTATCTCATCGCACGCTTCTACTAAGACATCGGTGTTGCTTTGTAGTGCATCTATATCGTCCCCTATTAAATCTACATCATCCGCGTATACAAACAGTTGATTCAAACCATTCAATGACAGTCCCTTTTTGTCCCCTTTAATTTTTAAAATCGCATATTCTAACGCGAAGTTAAACAGTAGTGGTGACAAGGCATCGCCTTGTTTCAATCCGTTGCGAATCTTGAAACTATCTGACATATTATTACCTATCCGTACTCTGCTTATGGGGTCGCTGAGACACATCTTCACTAGTTGGACCAATTTTTTCGGTATTCCAAATCGTATCAGGATACTGTATAACTTTTCCCTTTTGATAGAATCATATGCTTTCTTAAAATCAATGAATAGCTGATGAACCGTCCCATTGTATTCCCATTTCTTCTCCAAAATTTGTCTCAAAGCAATAATCTGGTCCAACGTGGATCTATTTCTTCTAAATCCACATTGGTGATCTCCAATTATTTCATCTACGTATACATTTAGGCGTGTTAACAGAATATTACTTAATACCTTGTAACAAGTTGGAAGTAACGAGATTCCGCGGTAATTATTGCATTCCGACTTATCGCCTTTTTTGTAAATCGGAACAATTATTGATGTTTTCCATTCCTTTGGGAGCTCCTCCTTTCTCCATATAGCACTTATCAATTTATGTAGTTCCTTGGTTAGTGCCGTTCCTCCTGTTTTAATTAATTCGGCTGGAATATTGTCTATTCCTGGTGATTTGAAATTTTTCAATTTCTTAACCGACATTTCGATCTCGATCTCGCTAGGTTCGGGAATCCACGGTTCTGCGGTATGGATTTCAAATTCCTCTGTTTGTTCCCCGCTGTGTACATTAAGAAGTTTGTCGAAATAACTTTTCCACACATCGACAATTTTAGTCGGATCCGCCTGAAGATCTCCACGTTCATTTCTAATCATTCCTAACCTCGGCTGGTAACCTTTTCTTAACGAGTTTACCCCTTTGTATAGATCTCGTATGTTATTTGTCTTCCCGTTTTCCTCAATCTCCTGAATCTTCTGCGTCAGATATTCTCGCTTTTTGTTTCTGAACCCTAGTGTGGCGTTTCGTTTCGCGTTACTGTAGTGGTTGGTATTTGCTTCGCTTTTATTACTTAGCCATCGTTGCCTTGCTTGTTTTCGTTCCTCATGAAGTTTAATGCATTCTTCATCAAACCAAGGTTTGTTTTTCTGTTGTTTCTTCTCACCTACGCGTTCCTTCGCTGCGCTCTTAATTGTTTCACGAATTGCCTCCCACATCTTACTTACATCAATTTCACTATTAATATCATCATTATTATTACTCGAGTCGGCTAGGATTTCGAACCAATTTGAGAGTTCGAGTTGGTAATCTGCTCTTATGCTCGGATTATTTAATAGTTTCACTTCGAATTTCAGTTGTTTTGATCCCTTGCTTTCTCTGTTCGCGATGCATAACTTTTCCCTTACTTTTGTGATCACTAATAGATGGTCGGTGTCACCTTCCGCTCCTCTGTACGACCTAACGTCCATTATGTTGGTGTGTCTTCGTCTATCTACTAATACGTGATCGATCTGGTTGAGAGTTTTGCCGTCCGGAAATACCCACGTGTATTTGTGTATGTGTTTGTGTTCAAAGTACGTGCTCTTTACCAGTAAGTTTTTCGAAATCGCGAAAGTTATCAGTCTTTCTCCATTGTTGTTGGTCTTTTCGTGAAGACTGTATTTGCCTATAGTAGGTCTATATTTTTCTTCCCTCCCTACCTTTGCATTGAAATCACCCAACACAATTTTCGAATTATACTTCGGTAATCGGTCAAACAAGCTTTCTAGCTCATCGTAGAATATATCTTTGTCGTTATCAGTAGCCACCTCGGTCGGAGCATAGACGTTTAATAAAACCGTGTTGCCCCATCGAGTACGTATCGTAACGTACGATAGTCTTTCGTTTACGAACTCTATATTCTGAACCGCCTGAAGGATACTATTCTTAATGAGGAACCCTGTTCCGAAATCGTGAGACTGTGTTCCCCCGTAGTAGAAAGTGTACTTTTTTTTATTTACGTTGTACATTAGCAGAAGCGAGTACTCTGAGAATAGCATCGTTGACACCAAAATGACGCATGTATCTACCAACATACTTTACACAAGAGAGACCGTGAAGGCCCCGTTGATCCACGAATGCTCCACAGGCTGGACAACGGTGAGGTACGCAGACGTCTGCTCCTAAACGTAAGACAACAACAACGGAAGCTTTCATTCGACAGATGAAGACCAAGAGGAGGAGAAGGCAAGAGCTTGGAGTCAAGCACCGGACTAAGGTGAATAACCTGCTAGTAACCTGGTTTATCTTCAAGACAAGTAGCGGATTGTAGTAACTTTGATTGTGTATGTTTGACGACAGGATCATCCCAAGAAGACTGAGAGCTATTGACATCCAAAAGAGGAGAATTTGACCACTTAGCGTAGACCATTTAGCTGAACAATCCTGAAAAGAGGCGTGCGGGTCGAAGCAGAGGCCCAATGGAAGGATAGACTCAACGAGACAACGAAATCCATGGAAATACGCTAAAAAGGACGGAATCGCCAAATCCATTGGCCCGACGAATGCCAAGTCCATTTGACTGAACGGGCAGAGTAGCCTGTAACCAAGCATTGCCACTCAAAGAACAATAAGGGTCGATTGGAGGCCTGTCTGTAAAACACAATCGTAACTCTGTAACAATGTCTCTTCCAGCCAAGAAGGAGAACAACGTAAAAAGTACATTAAACGGGGGATGGAAAAAGATGAACGAAGTAGCTAGAATGCTGAATGTGCTGAAATCAAAGATAAGCGGGAAAAGAAAAGTTCAAGTTTAGAAATCTCAATCAGTAGAGTGCGAAGAGTCTCGGTAGAGATGGCGGAGCCAAGTAGGTATGCTGAATCAGAAGTCATAAATCGTATTCCAGGAGCCAAGTCCATGAATCTTGAATCAAGAGCATCGTAACTAATATTCCATTTTATAGTTCATTAATTGCGTAAAACAACAGTCATCGTAATTTGTTATATGCTTCAGTATAAACCGAACAGGATGTACCCTGTCGTTAGTTAGATCGGTGTAAATAGTGGTTTTTGCTTTTGTAACAATAAAGCAAATATTCTATAGTAAAATATTATTTACTATCGGTACAGACATATTTGTCTAACGCATGCTATGAAGAATTACAGTAATACAAAATGACGCTAGAAAGCTATACAAACAAATATTCTTCCACCTAACAAAAGATGCATATAGGTTCTAAAAGACAGGATTCAAATATAATCTTTGCAATACAGAACATACATTTTTAAAACAACAGATTTGGCTGCCATCTGTTTGCTGGTGTGTTAATTGAATCGGCAGTTTGAAGAAACTGTGAAAATGTACTTTATGCTGGATTTGATATCTCGAAGGGATGGTGCATCTATACAATACACAAAGAAAGCAAAAAAACATAAGTAAAGCCTTCAAAAATAGGTGCGAAATAGAGATGAGTAAAACTAGCGTAGCAGCTATTTTTCGCTGCTACATGTGATAAATTGCTATGACTGCTACAACCGATGAAAAATAGCAGTTACTGGCTTAGCTGCTTTTTTTCTCCGAAGCTTTTTAATGGTGAAACGCAGTGTGTCCTGTTTTCTAAACAAACAGAACTGCTGGGAGAACAGAAGAAAATGGCAGAGATTTGTCTGCAGAGAGGACAACCATGACGTGTGTACACCACGTAATTAGTCGCGTCTGTTACTCGTGTACGGATTAATATAAAGAGTTCTCAGAAAGTCCTGGGTGATAGTTGGCTACGTGAAGTAATGGATAAGGCGTTGGTGTTGTAACGCAGTGATCTCGGGTTCGATACCAGTTCATCGCAAGTTTTTATTTTTAAAATGGTTTATATTTTATTTATATTTTAAATAGGTTATTTTGAAATGTTATTGTTTAAGCATTGGACTTGGGATTCAGTGGTCCCGCGTTCCGTACTCCTTCACCTAAAGTTTTTATTTTATTTTAAAAGAAGCTCCTTTTTATTTTGTAATTTCGAAGAAAAGCTCTGGTCTTGCTATTAGCCTTTTTTCTTCCTTTGAGGCAGTGAAAGCAGTACGCACATTAAACAGTCCATATAATGCCCATAGCTTAGAACAAATAAACCAGCAATTTGAAGAAGTGAACAAACGCTAAAAAATCGAAATTAGTTTTTTACTAAAAACGCACCTCAATTTATACCCTCTTATCATAAGGTAGAAGAAAAGAACGATAGCCAGTTATAGAATGATTTATCTGGCCTTGGAAATAGTCAGTTTGAAGAAGGGAACAAGGTCACTATCGTCTCAAAACAAGAAGGTCTATTTTCGAATGTCTGAGAAAACAAGATTCATTCGCGTGTGCAATAAAAGAGAACACCATACCTGACTTTACCAAACTTCTACGTGCCCTTGGTCACTAATTTTATTAAATTTCCTAATGCGTTTATATAATAATAATAATAAATCACAGCTATATTCCATCCAGTACTGGATGAGGTCCAGTTATGGACACGCACCATTCATTACTAGGTTGAAATCAAAATCCTTGATTGATTGAGTTGTTCTTAATGTCCTAAGCAAGCTGGTGATCATCTAAAGACAAGACTTACAGTTTTGGTAAAGTGGGCTCCGAACCACTCCACTCAATAGTTCTCAGGGAAAATTGAAGTCATGAGCACGCGCGCAAAAAATGAGCACTCTAAACTGGCCTCCACTCTGAGGGCGAAATCATGATTCTGTGAGTTGTTTTATTTCAACTTGGGAAAGATTATTTACTCTTCATGACCATAAGTTTGTAAGGACATTTTTGGTCCCATTTTTTCAGTGATAGACGCCGGGATGCCATTAAAGAAATGAGTTGGTTTAATATTGGACACTACCGTATTCATGGTAAGTTCGAATTTGCTGTTTTATGACCACAAGGTAATGTGGTACTATTTCTTAAATGAACGTTACGATGGAAACAATTGTTTTTGCCAATCTCAAATCTCGCCCTGCACAACCTGTACAAAAATTGATGCTTGCCAGGCTTCATTTGCTTAGCTTAATTAATATTATTAAAAGGACTAAGATACTCATTTTGTAAAGAAATCATTTCAACAGTATTAGCAAGACTGAATAACTCAGATTTATTGAAATCCTTCCTTTGCACAATTTTCGACAATAAATATCAGCTTTCAGTGCAGAGAAGATTGTACCAATAGGTGGTTCTCAAAAGATTATTTTAAAATACTTTAATATTTTGAAAGAGAAGTCGAGATATCCTAAATATTTCCTCAACTCATATTTGCTGCAACATCATCACATATAAATTTTAAATAGGGTTTAGAAAATTCACAGTTTGTAACTCAAAAATATGATTGATTATCGAGTTCTCGTCACAAGTTTCTGAAATATTTTTCTTAAGTAATTATGAATTTCTCTGAAGTAATTACTTGCAATTCTATTAGCGTGTTTCATTATTTAATGTTTTTTATTTAAGCTGGTTTCATTAAGAACAATAATCCTAGCAATTACATTTTGCTGCCATAAGCTTCAAGGTGATAATTATTGAAGTCTTTTTTTTTTTTACAAACACAACACACTAGTCAGTTCTAGCTTTTTAATAGAAAAAGAAAAACCTTCCAAATTTCATAATTGTGATTGAACATACATATCGGAAACTTTCCTTAGCATTGCAAGAACTGTAATTAAAAAGTAAAAAAAAGATGTACAATCCCTCCAGCACATTGTTCTGGCAGTAGATTTACAGTAATAATAATTGTTATTAATTATAGAGAAAAATCAGATTACAAACATTCATTATTAATACAATTCTAATTAACAATAAAAAGAGACGTAAATTGTAGTCGTGTTCTTTAACATTTTTTCGTTTGTTTCAAAAAGCGGTCACTTTAAACAAAGTATTGATGGTCTCTTGTCAAGTAAGCGGTAACTAAAATCGGTACAGAAGTTCAATAGTAGCAATAGGCTAGGAAATTAGGAGAAGATGCCGCTATGAAGATTTTAAGCATTTACGGATTGAAGTTATACAATGAATCAATTTATATGAAGACAAAACAACGTAGGAAGACATGAGCATAAGGAGTTGAGTAAGAATAGTAAGTCGGTAATTCGGTCTTCAAATACTGAAGCAGAACTTATACTCCAGTCCAGTGATGTGTAACTTTGGATTGATCGAGTCTTGCAATAAATGTATAGGAGCAGAGTATTAGTAACCTCAGATGTATTCTTATTTGTTCAAGAGCTCTACTATGAGTACAAAGTACATAAAGTCTATCTAAATTTCCAGAAGCTCATATCACTTTAATAATTAAGAACCTAATATACAGCAGATATTTAGTATCGAAGTACATTTTGCAAGCACTCACTCAGCATATAAAATATGTTTAAATTACATTGGTTTCTGCTTTCTGGCACCAGAAACCACTATTTAAACAATCATACACATATCTTCTAGCATTCACAGTGTGATCAAACTGACGCAAGTACCCAGCGGTAACTGTTGTAATCACTATAGCACCAAGCTGCACAAAGAAAGCTACAAGCTTACATATTTTAGTTTCATGAAAGGAACAGAGTTGTGCTAGAAGAGAAGCAAAATATTGTAACTAAATACATTTCATATACAAGGTAACCCAACAAAGTTCTTGCCTTTTTTTAGACGTCGCGTAAGATGTGATCACTGATATGGAAATAACTGCCTCAGATGCTGGAAAAGAGATCGACGTAGGGATGGCAACATTGACTGTGGCCAAGACGGGCGCTTTGTGGATTAACAGTAATCATAGCTCGAATTGTGTCGAACAGAAATGGACTTATCGAAGCAGCTCGTTCGGGATTATCTCTTTTAAGACTTTAAGCTAGGCTTGTGTGCAGGCGAATCGAGTCACCGAATGCGTCAAACCTTTACTGAGAATTTTGTGGATCAACACCGTCAGGCACAGGTTCCAGAAATTCAGATACGGAGATTAGTCTCTGTGTGATGTACTCCTCAGTGTGCACCTACAGGCCCTGGATGACTCGGCCCGGAAGGCAGCCATAGAGAACAGCAGTTAAGCGTGCGATGAGCTTACCAAACGCTTCCAGGTTTCTGACAAAACAGTCAGACTTCACTTGCACAACATATGGAAGGCGTACAAGTTGAGCATATGAATACCTCATACGCTATCGGAAGCCAAGGACCAACGAGTGACAGTCTATTTCTAGTTGCTTTCTCGGCCCGACAATACACGCAATTCGATCGAGTTATCACCAGTGACGAAGAGTTAGTCCCGTATGAGATTCTAAAGCGTGCAAAACATTGGTTGTGACTGCAGGTCTCTGTGCCTCACATCACAAAACCACCTCTATACTAATGCAAAATCATGCACTGCAGTTGACGGACTAGTCACCGTGTGGTGCACTACGACCTGCTACGCCTGAGCTAAATCATCACTCTGGATGCGTGTTCGTAACAGTCGTAACGTGTGCAATAGACACTGTAGTTAAAGGAACCAGCATTAGTGAATCGCAAGGGTGTACTGTTCACTGATTACAATCCCAGATCACATATGGTGAAGGTGGCCAGGGATACCATACAGCTACTTGGCTAAGAGACACTGTTATAGCGGTCTTTGAGTGGTGTGAACGTCCACGAAAGAGCTTCAGAGATGACGTGCGAGACATTTCATTTTTTAAGTGCGTTGTTATCGTGCGTTAGTGTCCGTGTAGACTGAACTTTGTCGGAACTGTGGTTTAGTATTATGGAAATAGCTAAAAGGGTACACTATGGACTTTAGGAAGTTTGTTCAGTCGTCCAGGGATTTTAGAAGACGCTGGTTAAAGGTTAGTGACTATCCACTCTACCGAATACCGTCCCACTGTGCCATCCACCGTACTCCCCAGGCGTTGCGCCAATAGTTTATCACCTCTTCTATTCTATGAACAATCAATCACATTCTTGGGAAATATTTCGCCAATAAGGTAGTCTTGCGGCTGGCACTTTCCATTCTTTGCGTCCAAGACCAACAATTTTACCGCCAGGGCATTTTGCAGCTCCTGGAACGTTGCCAAAGGTGTGGGATGTCGATATGAATTACTTTGAGGACTGACAGTAAGTGACATTTTCTGTATACCTTTCCGTTTCTGATTATCAAAGAACAATTTTTTGGTTAAGTACTCTGTGGAAAACTACTACTACAAAATTGAACTACTAATAAATTGGTTCTTACATGTGGTGAGGTATTACACTTGCAATGTTCAACTAGTATCCTTTTGAATTTTAAAATTGAATTAAAAAATAAAACAACAATTTTGCAAATTTCTGATTTTTGCAGTTTAGTAATAACGAAAATCTTAATTAAAGTAAAATATAATGCTTTATTCCTCTTTACCCTGAATCTTGAACACGTTTCGCACTAGTTATTATTATTATTATTATTATTATTATTATTATTATTATTATTATT
>JAGDQP010002334.1:19729-69395 GCA_022664845.1 Lepisma saccharinum | reverse complement strand
TTATTATTATTATTATTATTATTATTATTATTATTATTATTATTATTATTATTATTATTATTATTATTATTTAACCTCGGAATTCTGTTATGATAAAAATTATTGTGTCAGTTAAGAAATAAAACCAGGAACATAATACTGTTTATATGTTTTATACGAAAATCGTAAATGTCGGAGTTTTATATAGCCTGAAATGTAACAATTTGTTTCTGAGATTTATTTTAAATTATTATCACCAAAGAAACATATTTAAATACCTTCTAGCGGATTTTCATACTATTGAGACCACCCGAAAAAAGTAAATAATATAAGCAAATAAAACCTAACATTTTTCTGTCTAAAATGATTTCGAATAACAAGATCACAGAACTCCGCAAAAGACATCTTTAAAAAAAAGTGTATTGCAATTAGAAGGTAAAGTATGATATTATTTATATATACTGTATTTGATTTGTCTGTTTCTGGCAAATTTTTGAAACATGTATACTATCACGAATCAAAATTTTTAAACTTGAGAGAAGCTATGAGAAATCCCAGTGATGTGTGAAAGCCTGCTTGCATGAAATAGATAAATACTCAATACAGAGGACTTATCTGTTTTCTTTATATTCACATTGTAATCACATACTAATATAGGGAAAAAAAGGTCAAATAGAAGCTATTAGACTCAGCGTAGGTATATCTTCAATAGCTTTTTGTATACCAGTGTTTTGGGCGCCATCTCTCAAGAAGGTTTTCGCTCATATCTTGGGTTTATTTGAGATATTCGATTGAACTAACTAACGTTTTCGGTGTTAAGTCACCTTATATGCAATTTGTTCTTCATCTTGCGAAATGAGTTTTTTCCATTCTGTATGACAAACATTTTATTATAATCAAAATATAATTTAAATAGCCAGAAAAGAAGAAGAACACTTTTAATTAAGATAAATATATTTTCTTGCTCAGGGTAAAAAGATGCCTAAAGTCAAAATTAAATTATAGTTCAAGTGCTTACACATTATCTAACAACTTTCAAAAATTGGCTTTCTTCTTTCCGTGTACCTTAATACTAAATGTTATGGATTTCTGTTTCTCTTCTAGATAGCTTTGAAGACTCATAAGTGGTGTGCAGCTAAAATACACACAAGACACAGGTTAGTGAGACGAGTGATTATTTCTCTTCTGTTCGGAGGTAGCTCAGAACCGATGCAAAAAGATAAAGCTTATACGGTATTAGAACGCTGATAAAAGCAAGGTGAAAACAACTTATTTTCTAACTATATTAACACATTCCAGATGGCAGTCGAACTAATTATTTACTATATGTTTCTTCTTATCTGTGAGTTTCAGCTGTCAATAATTCCTTTAATAGACTATCAGATGTATAATTCTCATGCAAGCAATTTTAACTTATTCAGTTTTTAATGTTACTTTCATCTCATTATGATGTTTTTCGTAGCTTTCCTCTAATACATCTGAAGTAATATCAACTGATACCAAACCCCTTTTTTTATTCGACTGTGAAACAAAGTTCATCCTTGATTATTCTTCTCTCTGATGTAATTCAGTAAGTCATGAACTGCCTAGGTACTATATCAGCGTTGTCACTCCTAGCACAATTATCCTAATTTTAGCATAATTTAACTGCTTTAGCACCTAGCATAATGGCAAATTTTAGCATAATTGTTTACCATAGTTGACAAAACCAATGTTCTCTCTCACTCACTCACACAAAAACACACAAGCTCCTGCACAGTGGGTTAACTATGAAAGTAACCACTAGGTCCTTGATTTCTTAATGACGGAGGTGCGACCTTGTTAGTTTACAAAGAGATTTATTAATACAAATAATAGGATTATGATGATTTTCAGCATCATATAAGAGCAGAAAAACGAACCAGATTGAGGGTTCATTGTTGTTTATAACTATTATAAAATTCATTGTTGTTTAAAATTAATGAGAACAAATTATTTATTTTACTGTTAGAAACGACGCAATAAGTGTTTTTTTTTCGTGGTTACCAACCAGGTCCGGTAACCCCGGACAAAGCAAAATAAATTATACAAATCAGGAACGATACACGAAGGTATGAAAGAAGGATCTAATTTGTTACAGAAACAGCTACGCCGTAGCTAGCACAAAACATTTATAACTGTTTCTTCATTTAACATTATCATTATTGTTAAAAGTATTAAGTATTACAATGATTGGAAAATAAATAGACCGTCCTAGAAAGGCATTTTACAGGATAATCTTTTAAAACTCACAGAAATAAACTAAGTCGCTCTAGGCCCATGGTATAACTGTTATGTATTGCCCCAAATAAAGGACATTCGTAGGCCTATTACCTAGCATATAATGCAATAATAAAATCACATATAAGAATAACCAAGTATTTTTAAACTCTGTATCTATCCGCAGATACCTCCCACGCCAGTAATTTTGATTTGGCAACTTTTCTGTTGTTACATGCGTGTGAATAAAGATCCATACTTATGGTGCTTACTGAGTCATCTTGCCTTACAGTCCTTAGTACTTATTCTCATTTCAACTATCATAGCAGTAGTATAAGGGTCCTCAATTTTTTCTTTGCATCGTCATGCTTAGTAATAACAAACAATGTCTACCTATCAGCAGACCACTTCAATTTCTACGAAAATCCGGACGTAGTCTTGGACGTGAAATTCCATCCCCCATGCAGTCTTACACTGTTGTCAGGCTCCTGTCACCCTAGTTACGGCAACAGTCCGGGGTTACCAAATGTCCGGGGCTACCTGTTTCTCTCCTTTTAAGATAGTCAGGTAAACATAATAATAAAGAATTGGTATTTCGAAGTTAGAAAAAAATGAAGGGCGCACGGAAGAATTATCAAAGTGAAAATAAATTAAAATTAAAGTCCTTAAAATCCAAAATATGTGTTTTCTAACGAGTTTCAAAAATGGACTTAATAATTTGTCAGATAGTTTCGAGATTCGCAACTAATTGAAACAAGGTAATGCCTTGTCACCATTACTGTTTAACTTTGCATTAGAATATGCTATTCAGAAAATAAAAGAGAGTAACATTGAATGGCTTAAATTAACTATTCGTATACGCGGATGATGTAGATTTAATAGGGGGCGATGTATATGAATTACAAAGAAACATCGATGTCTTAGTAGAAACGTGCGATCAGATAGGTCTACAGGTAAACATAGATCAAACAATAAACATGATAACAAGCCGAAGCACTGAGAATGAAAGTAATAGATACATACCAATTAAGAGGGGAGCATATGTAACAAGCAAAAACGAGGTCACGGAAGAAACAAAAGGTCGCTTAGCATAGAGTAATGCATGTTTCTGCTCAGCACGATTAACCTCGCGATTAATATCAAGAAAGTTGAAATTGAAAATATACAGAACGGTTATTCTACCGGTATTACGAAACGGTTCCGAAAGTTGGAGTACGACTCCAGCATATGAACATAAATTACGAGTGTTTGAAAATAAGGTCTTAAGAATGATATACGTGCCGAAACGGGATGAGATGAGTAGGGAACGGAAGAGACAGCATAATGAAGAACTTCACGGACTTCACAACTCACTCGATGTTGTAAGAATAATGAAATCGCAACGACTAAGGTGGGCAGGCCATGTAGCTCGGATGGGGAGAAACCAAGATTATATTCCACCGTGGTTGGTAAGCCGGAGGGAAAGAGACCGTTGGGAAGGCCGAGACAACGTTGGGATTACAATATTAGAAGAGAACTTCGAGAAGTAGGCGTTTGT
Source organism: Lepisma saccharinum (assembly GCA_022664845.1). Taxonomy (NCBI): domain Eukaryota; kingdom Metazoa; phylum Arthropoda; class Insecta; order Zygentoma; family Lepismatidae; genus Lepisma; species Lepisma saccharinum. The sequence goes on along the minus strand of JAGDQP010002334.1, from coordinate 65,641 downwards.
GATGAAAACGGGATTGATCTTGGTGAGGATAGAATCCTATGGTGAAGGTTTGATATTGTGGAGATGAACTTGTGAGTTCGGTAAGCCATAGATAAAGTAAGAAAGAAAGTATTAAAAAATAGTGTGCAAAAATTTTAAAAATAAGCCAAGCTTAAGTAATAAATATTTAATCTAAAATACGTTAAAATAAAAATGAAAGATTATTTAACATAAAAAGTGCTTCAATAGCGTTAAGTGAATAAAGTAATAATCTTCTACATAAATATAAAATCAATCATTTCTGCCTGTCTATCCGGGAGCTTTTAAGGCACTTCCTGTTAGCCTAGAATGCTGAAATTCGACATGAAGGTTGGTGGCCACGTCAAAATGTATAGAAAATTATCAAATTTGCGAATATCCTCTTATGTACCCCCAAAACACCTCAGTTAATTTTTAATCCATTGTTAATAACAATGAATAAATAAATTGTTATGATTTTTAATGTTGAACAATAATGTAAATTAAATAAATAATTTAGAATTTTTATACTCAAATTTGGATTATTCGAATGCAGAAAAATTTATATTAAATGTCTAAAAACATAATAAAACTAGTAGAAATAAAATAATAGTAATTCAATTATTAGTATTAGTAGTAGTTTTTGTAGTAGTCATAATAATAATAGTAGTAGTTATAATTGTAGTACTAGTAATAGTTTTGTAAAAAAACTCTGGTAAACTTAATTTTGTATGGGCCATTTGAGTAACTAGGACTTCGGCACGTCACGATTATATGAGTGCCATGCTAATTAAAATCCACAAACACCCATGCCCCAGTCGGGTTTTGAAATTGTGACCTTGGAGATGTTGGTCTAACAGATCAAAGTAATTGTTGCATTAGTAGCAGTAGTTGTAGTAATTGTTGTTTTAATTATAGCAGAATTAGTAATAATGTAGTAGTGGAAATAGTAGTTGTTGGAATAGTGGTAGTAATAGTAGTGGATATAGTAGTAAAACTGATAATATTACCAGCTAATACGAATTATCTTCAATATATATACAAACAATTAAAAGGCTGTGTGATTTGTTTGAACGCAATACACTTCATCATCTTTTGACGAATTTGAACAAAATTAGGCACACATGTTCCTTAGGACCTAGAAGGACTAACTGGGACATTAAAAGATTGTCACCATCTCCCAAAGGGAGTGAAATGGAATGGGGTGGAGGTACAACTCGGAAACTGCTAGAGCCAGAAACATGATCTTGACATGAAAATTCTTTGTTTCAATGCATTAGTAACGGTTATCTGATCAGTTTTTTTTTTATGCGACACTCCAGGAGATGTGAGGAGTAAAACCCTCTTAAGAAGAGAAATAGGAGAACTCGAAAATAGTTAAACTTAGAAAGTTTAAATTTGGCAAACCTGTCCTTACGAAAGATAACAGTTAATGACAATATTAAAAGTCGCCCCCTTCCATAGGGGTGAACAGAGTCTCTACGGCACTTTTCGTTAGCCTAGGAAGCTAAATTTTGTCATAAAGATTCGTTGCCACTTTGGAATTTCGAAACAAAAATCCAAAACTTGCAAATATATCCACAAATACTCCAGTAACACGCTGCAACCACCGGGTATCGAATATTCACGTTCCCTTGGCATAGAGAGATGAAATCATAATCGGGATTCACAGAAACGTAGGTATTACAGAAAAAAATAAGAAATACGGATACCCCGTTAAGCAGCCCAATAATAATGTTAAATACCCCAAAACCCACGGGTATCGAAAATACACTTTACGTTGAGCTGGAATGCTGAAATTCGGCATGAATGCTCGTGAGAAGATTAGAATGACATAAACAGTTTTAAAAATGTAATTACACCGTTAAGAACTCAATTCCTCCGGGTAGCAAGAATGTACTTCCCGTTACGCTAGAAATATTCTGTATCAAGCTCCATGTGCACTTTGGAAGTATAGGAAAAAAATAAAATACTATTACACCATTAGTATTGCAATAATCCGTTCAGTACACCAAATATCCTTGACTATGGAAAATGCACTCATCCTTGGGCTAGAAGGCTGAATTGACATGAAAATTCGTGGGAAGATTGTGATCACATGAATAGTTTTAAAAGGGCAATCACACCGATAACGACCCATATAACACCGTCAAGTACCCTAATAAACCCAAGTACAGAAAAAGCCATTACCCTTAGACTAGGAAGTTGAAATTCGACGTGAAGATTCGTGTAAGTTGGGATTATAAGAAGTATTTAAAAATACAACTTCCTAGTTGTATTTTTAAAAATTTATATATACCTTTAAGTACCCCATTAACCTTGGGTATTGAAAATACAATTTTATTTGGGTAAGAAAGCTAAAATTCGAAGTCAATGTTCTTGGGCAGATTGAAATTATAGAGTTTTAAAAAAATGTAATTGCACAGTCAAATACACCAATAAAACCGTTTAAGTACTCGGAAACTTCATGTATTCGAAATATACTACCGTCACGTTAGAAAGCTAAAATTCTGCATCAAGGTTCGTGCGCCAGTTCTAATTACAACAGAACGTAGAAATACAATTACACTGTTAAGGAACCCAGTAATACCATTAAAATATCCCAATATCTCAGTAATTCAAAATTCATTTTCTATTAGGCTGGGACTGTGCAGGATTGAAATGTAGCAAACGTTCAAAAATACAATTAGAACTTTAAGTACCCAAAATACCCCCGGATGTTGAGAATGCACTTCCCGTTCGATTAGAAAGCTAAAAATCAGCATGAAGATTTCTTCGGAAGTTGGTAATCACAGGCAAAGTTTTTAAAATCGCAATTAGACCAGATACATCCACCTAACACCGTTATAATACCAATACCCAGGGTTTCGAAATCGTACTTCCCATTCGGGTAGAAAGCTGAAATTCGCCATGAAAATTCACAGGGAGATGGGATTTTCAGGAGAATATTATAAATGCAATTACATTGTTAAGTTCCCGAATAATACCGTTAAGTACTCCAGTATCAAGAATACACTTGCCATGGGTTTAGAAAGCTGAAATTCGTTCGAGTCGTTTGAAGTTTCGGGAAAAAAATCCACACATTCCGTTAAGTGTGTGAAAAATAAAAAGTTCAGTTATTCCGTTAAGTACCCTATAAGAAACCCCTAACCCGGAAATCAGGACAAATCGGTACTGCACTTCCCGTTAACCTAAAAACGTTGAAAATCGGCAACAATATTCAACGACAGGTAAGAAATGATTACGAGGAGAAATGCATAATTTACCATCGTCTCTTCCTCACTACCTCAAAACAACCCACAACCGCCGAAACCTGAAATGAAACAAGCACAGGTGCATTGTGGAAGTGTTATCTGATGTTGTCGCGACATAAATGATAGCTAAATAACCTGGCGTAGTCAGACTTAAAAAACTAGTGAAAGAATAAACATCAATTCCGAATGTTTAGAAACCAATCAGCCTATTGAAGGAGGACACGTAATATCGGTAACTCAATGTTTTTTTTTTCCTGCGAACATGCAATCCTCGATTCATTGGCGCACTCGATGGTGTAAAACCACCGTAATGGAAGCTTTGTCCTCCCAAGCAGAACTTTGCTACTTTTAACAGATTTTGTTAAAGAGAAGTCCAGCAAACACAAGCCTTCTTTTATCATGTATGTTAAGTAAAGCAAAATCAATAGAAGCAAAATGTTGATGAGTCTTCTTCATTTATTTAGACGGCTGTCAGGTTGGTACTTTGAAAATAGTTTGAATTTGTTAATTTGCTAGGCACGGTAGGCATGATATTACAGGTATAGTAGGCGCAGGAGTAACCTGATAAAATAAACAAGATATTTTTAACAGATTGCTTGTCAGAGCTGGGAATAAAAATAAACGCTAGGCTCCAGTGAATTTGTGGGTTCTTTCACCCAGTGCAAATACCCTCTACCTGATTACTTATAAGCCCTTCTGGATGTTCGATAGGCACATTCAGGAGGCATAGAACGTGGACAAGATTTATCTACTTTTGATTGCGGACAAATTCTTGAGATCGAACGGAAGGGACATTAGACTTCCATGTCCAATGCAGCCGACATGGTAGACGCGCGGTTTGGGGCGTTAAGCCAGCGACTTGAAGGTCCCAGTTTCGAATATCGGCTAGGGCATGGATATTTGATTGTGGATTTTTAAGACTTAACAGCTGTCTTTCTAATTAAATGGAATAAAATTTGTAACTAAAACCTAATTAACTATTAGTTTGTGCCCTCTTTTGCATGTTGAAAACACGTTGAATTTCAATCTATATTTCCATGAAAATTTGATTTCGTTGATAGGACGTTAATATGATGTGTTTTTAACTATTATATTGAACTGTTGCCTAGAATACGCTTCACATGTGTTTTTCCAACAGTAAGTTAATTGCATAAAAGTTGTGCATAAAAGTGAATAGAATAAAATTAACTATGTTTCTCATGTTCTCATTTGTATGTTGAAAACAGATTGAATTTTAAAATATATTTCAACGAACATTTAATTTCGTTAATAGGGCGTTAATATGAAGTGTTTTCATCGTTCCTTTTCAACTATGACATATATTTTGATTTATATACGTTTTTCTAAGGCGACATCACGAAGAACGGTAGCCCGATTTTGATGCTTGAACTTGCATTTGAAAGCTCTTTGCCATACTAAGACACACAAAAATGGATCGGTAGGACCTCCTTGGGACCCCCGATGGGTGGTTCGAAAAAAATTTTCAGAATTTCAAATTTCTGGCGATAGTACTGACCCCAGACCATATAAGCGGCCGAAACTTCCGGATTCGTAATCTACTCTTCAATACCTTTCAAGCGGTGTATCACACGTCAAAATCGGTGAAGGGATTCAAAAGTTATGACTTTTTAGCCCAATCACAGAATTTTCACAAATGATAGAAAAGGGTCTCTGTCATTCTGTCTGTATTTTTGCTTTAGCAAAAAATGGTTGCTACTAGAGGGGGGAGACGATTGAGGACCTCGTAGAGGCAAATTGATGTTTAGTTTTTTATAGAAGTTAGCGTTTTCGAGATACGGAGTCTAACATGGTCCAAAATCGATCTTTTGTATGAAAACTATGCACTTTCTTTTAATATTCAGCCTGACAAAATAAGTGATACCAGTATAAGAACCCCTTCGGGGTAAAGGGAACCGTAACGAAAGAATTCTACTCACAAAAGAAGTGATATCCATTTTGTGAGTGACTTTCTTTGTATCACTAAGGGGGAAAGGTTTCTTAATTTTCTTACAAAGGAAACAACTCCTCCATAGTAAAACAAAGAAAGTCACTCGCAAAATGGTTATCGTTATCACTGTTTTGTGAGTAGAATCCTTGTGTCACTCTTCCCTTTACCCCAAAGAGATTCTTGTACTGATATGAGACTTACTGAGAAATACAAATTCAATAGTGCAGCTATAATCAAAGTGTTAAAGAAGGAAAAATGCACATAACAACGAAGGAAGGATAGCATTCTTTATTCTTATTTTTACATGCTAGTGAACGACTCGTCTGGATTTTTCGCGACTGCGTTCAAGACTGCCTTTTACTACACATAACGTCTATGCATAACGTGTATTTCTCAGTAAGTCAAATATCAGTACAAGAACCTCTTTAGGGTAAAAGGAAGAGTGACACAAGAATTCTACTCACAAAACAGTGATAACGATAACCATTTTGCGAGTGACTTTCTTTGTTTTACTATGGAGGAGTTGTTTCCTTTGTAATAAAATTAAGAAACCTTTCCCCCTTAGTGACACAAAGAAAGTCACTCGCAAAATGGATATCACTAAAATGAATAGTAATAGAGTAGTGACTCTCAAGGCGACTTCATGAATGAGTAGATAGCGTGAGGATCTATCAACGACGAGTGCGGAAAGTTCCAAAGCCACGGACAAAGTGCAGCTACATGTGTATACCAATTGACAGGAACCATGCTCTGTTGTAGCCAACTGAGCCCGTTACTTGATCGTCCGCTTCTTGACTTCAACACGGTTCTTCTTAAACATTTTTCATCATCGAACAAACCGTTCAAACATGCGAACATTTCAGTATATTTAGAAAGTTAAAATTACGTTTCGGTACTGACGTTTAATTCACGAATTTTCAACATATGTGTGCTACTGTGGTGTGGACTATTTTGTGGTTGTGTATCAACAGGATAACGCAACAGGATTTTTTCTTTCAGTAAATGGTTGAACTCAAGTACGAATTTGGAATTCAGATTATGGACAATGTGAACGTACATTCTTTATAATTTTGTACGTGTATTTTAAACATGTATCTTAAGAAACAGTTTTAAATGAATGTTCAATATGTTTTAAACAAATTTTATTTTAGAAATTCTTATTTTCAGTCGTAAATTGTACTTTTGTCAAATTTTTATGTTCATCTTCGATGGAAATTTCGTATAAGGAAACAAGATAAAGAAATGGGTTTTCTTTTACGATCTAGACGAAGAAAAGCAGGCTTCGTGAATTTAATTTTCAATACTTTTATGTTATTCACGAGAGATTATTACACTTTCTCATACACAAAAGTTATCAGAAGAGAATCATCACTCGTAATTAGTCTCTCCTCTCAACCCTACCGACCTTCCATCAATTAATATGTGTCTCCAGAAGTCTCTGAACCAAGGCTGATCGCACTTATTGCCTCAATCTCTTCTCTTATTCTTTCTTCTGTATCAGTAGTGTTTTGTAGCTCGTCACTCCTCTCATCATTGTTGACCGATTAACGTTCTGGGATTTATCGTTTTTATCTATCAGTGTCTCTAGATCTTCACTCCTCATGGCTTTTTATGTAGGAGTTGGAATATCAAATTGATGCAAGTCCAATTTTTGCTCTTCTCTTGATTTTTAAAAAAAGAACCGTAAAAGAGATAATACTACGTACGTGAAATACGGAATACACCCAATCTTAACAAAACTTCTTATGGTGGTAGCCCTTGGTCTTAGGGACCAAATGCAGTACTTAGGGACGTTTGCTGTTCAAGAGATAAGAGAGTCCAAAATTGGGATTTAGACTTTTAGATTTAACCAAACTTGGTATTGTGGTAGATCTTGACCTCAGTAGTAATTATCTGCAGTACTATGCTGTATACTTCATCGTTCACAAGATATGAAAACTCAAATTAAATCAAGACAAAATGAACCTGGTTTTTATTAAATACTACCTAGTTGTTCAAAACTAATTGGAGCACGTACGGACTATGCTTAATAACTCTGTGATATAGTTACTCTTCTTATCAGCCATTGATGCTAAATTTTCTACATCTTTAGTGTTACGCTTCATTCTGCTGTAACTTTACGGAAAACGTATCTTGCAATGAGAATGACGTAGAGAGGAGGACACAAATCAACAGTAATGTGACTCTCAAACTCCCTCACAATGTCACCCTAAAGTAATTTTTGAACTCCGAATATTTTAGATATGTTAGTTTAGTGCAACTCAAGTTTCTTGTTGCACGAATGGTGGAAACACACCCTCCGGAAAACAAGCATTAGTCCACTGAAGTCACTGTGCTACTATACAACCTCATTACGAATCTTCAGGACAGGTTGTGCCTATGCGGTTCGTCAATTGGTGTTAACTCTGTTGAAGAGAACCGTAAGAAAGTGAACTATGAAAGTCATGACCATTTGAGTGCTTTCCTTTGTGAGTTTAGGCCGAAACATGCTGCACGACTTGCGACAAATAATATTAAGACATGGGCGGATTTGGGAGAGGGATCCTGAGGAGGCAATACAATTTAATATATAGATAACAAATTTCAAAACTATTGTTTAGAATGAACTATTTAAAGCCATTGTGAAATGATTGGGGGGCATAAAACCCCTCTCATAAACCCATGTATTAAGATCGCATTTTGATCAAGTACTGCTAATGAACGCACCATATAGCGGTGGTATGTAGTAATTCATTCGGATGACACAACACTGGAAAATAACCTGCATAGCCACAGACCGGTAAAAGATTTGGATGAGCTTCTGAAGAATACCATGGAAACTGACACACGGCTAAGCGTTTGTGCTATTCCAGACTAACGTGATATACACCGTTCCACTGTTGGTCATCACCTCAAGGCCATGACAAAGGTGAAAATGTTGCACACATGGGTGCTACAAGAGTTGGCGTTGGTCAGGTAGGCACGCAACCGTGCGAAGTTTGTTGATCTGATGAATCAACGGGAAGGATTTCGGCTTCGGAATATCAAATCTGATCAAAATAATGACATGGTATAGCAATTTTAAACGATCAATACAATGGATGTATAAACATCAATATTCAGGGCGCTATCAAATCCATCTCTCCACCTACAAAAGGTGTTTCAGCTTGTGTGATGATCTAGTGTTGGAATGATTCATCGTATCTTCCTCCGTCGTGTTGAAAACTGCCGACCATTGAAGTTCTGAATTGACATTCAAAAACGACAAATTATGTGAAAAGATTTTAATAGTTCAATAGATATATGAATTCGCAGTAAATGTCTCCGCAGTATCTTAATAAATTATCTACAAGAATTTCCCATAATATGTTGAGGCGTATTCTCAAAGGTTCCAAAACTATCATGTATTATTAACGACGCACTTTGAAATATTATTCCAGCGTCAATTAATCCAAGCTTTTAAACCTATAGTGAAGATATAGAAATAAGGACATCTCAAATTTGCGAGTGTGCACAACTACCATCTGTTGCGCACTAGACGTTCTCAGTGGGTAATTAAACAAAATGATGCTAAATCAATTATAAATTATTCACACAAATGTTTAATGCACTGGTTTACAATTATGATAATTTACAATCTTATAACGAAGCTTTAAATTCATATTTCAGAGTAGTCTCAAACAGCGAAGTTAACACTGAAAATGATTACGTAAGTAGCTATATGTATTCAATTTATGGTGTTACATCAAAAGAGATGGTATAGTTACGGTGATCATGCATCCCGAATATATCGGGACAGTCCCGAATTTTGAGGTTGTGTCCCGAAAAGCATATTAAAAGTACCGAATTTCTTTACAAAATCGCAGATATAATTTAATTTGAGAGGAACGTTTCAAGTATTTTTTTTTCACTAAAGTGTTCCTTAGCGTTCATAATGAATAAATAATAAGGATGAAATAACTTATAATAGCTTAGTTATAATAACTTAAATCTTAAATTATTGCATTTTAATAAATAATTATTATTACTTATATCTGATTATTTGACATAAACTGTAGAAAGTCTAATGTTTATTCAAATATAATATTGAAGAACACAGTAAAAACTTTTAAAAATAACATTATTTTTGTCTTTAATAAAAATGTGTTGATAACATTGCAGTGATCGCGCGGATCACTATTGTGATCCAGGGGTATATTTTTTGTTGCCGCTAGCAGTTGGTAGAACGCTTGACCTTGAGCGGCCTCTACCTACCCCCACACTAGGGTGGTCCTTCTTTCTAAACTTTTAAATTTCCGTCGTGCCGCCCCCTACATTTGTTCTAATATACATAAATGTAAACTACGTGAAATTTTAGACTGATAGCACCAAAATTAGGGGTCGCTCAGGACAAATATTTTACGCTAGAGTTACTAGTTAAAGTTTTACGCATACCGCGGCGCCCACTAGATGGAAGCAAAATCGCAGGTTTGATTTAGTACAACGATAAATAGTTTAACAAGTTTTTTCCGCAAAATAGGGATAATATAATGTTCATATTAATTAATGCTATTACAACTGACTACACGATTTTGCGTTTTACGCACATTGTTAGTAACCAGTTTAATATATAACTAACTATCGCGCAAGGCCGAGTTATTGGGCCATCTATAAGGGATACTTGCCACTTGGACGATATTACCTGCGATATTACTAAATGAGACACACTTGAAAACCAGTCAACCGTTCAAAATTTCTAGATTCACATTACTAAGACATGACAGTACTCTACCAGCCCTCCGCGCCAATGGAGGTACTGCAATAGGATTCACAACTACCGTACCCTATAGACAACATACACCCCCACTTAAAAACCTACCAGAGCACCTAATAGCCACTGTATATTATAAAAATAATTATCTCACTCTAGCAACCATATACGTCAGACCAGGTCACCCTATACCATATGATTTCTTTGCATATATATCAAATACCTTCACAAATTACATCATAATGGCCGATATCAACATACATAGTAGATCCGATAGAGACAAAACACACTTCAGAAATTTCATTGAATATCAAACCACCGGTACACTCCATCAACTTCCCAAACCAACCCGACCTATCTCCAATACGACACCCGACATTGTCATAACCTCAACAAACATTGCCAATAGTAGCAATGTAACAGTTCTTGATCTCATAGGTAGTGACCATGCACCCGTAAAACTTACCCTCAACTGTCAACAAAATCCATTTCCACAACAAAATACACCACTGAAACAAGTACTTCGCTTTGAACGAGCCGATTGGGACAACTACCGGGAATATATCCATACCCGAATCTCACCTCTCACAACACCGACTACCGAAGATGAACTATATACATCAATCGATCATATAACAGACACCATACAAACAGCCTCAGAAAAATTCATCCCCAAAACCACAATCCACCCATACAAACCTAACCTTCCACCACAATATCTCACCATGATCAGACGCTCCCGACAATTCTACCGAGATTTTCAACGGACTGGCAATCCTGTATCACTTCGTCTCCATCGCCAACTTCAGCGCACAGTACGCAACTACATTAAAGCCTATAAATTAAGACAATGGGTAAAAACCTGCAACTCACTTGCTGATAAAGCCCATCCTACACAGTACTGGAAACGGTTCAACGCACTCACCGGTAAATACTCTAAAACAACATATCCACTACTACAAGACAATCAAGCACTTCATTCTGATAAAACCAAAGCAGACGCATTTGCATCATATCTACAAGAAATATTCACACCCTCACTTCCATTTAATCCTCAAAGGCGCCATCCTGCAGAACGTTTGAATTTCGCATCTCCTCATCTCCAACCAAATACAGAGCATCATCTTCCCGATCATCCACTTACTGCACCCATCACCACCGAAGATATCACACGCATCCTAACTCACAAACGTCAAACCGCACCCGGTAACGATAGCATCACTTACCGCCACCTGAAAGAATCACCCACATCTCTCATCCAGCTCCTTGCAGCCATCTATACCTTTATATTACGCACCGGATTCTTTCCTTTACCCTGTGAAATCATCACAAACTCTCATGTTCCTGAAACCTGATAAACCTCCATGCTCCGTATCCTCCTACCGGCCGATCCAATTAACATCAACCTTCAGTAAAACCTTAGAGAAAATCCTAGTACAACGCCTCCATACCCACCTAGACCAATACAACCTTCTTCCTCTTCACCAAGCAGGATTGCGCCCTTCGTATAGCATAAACGATCAACTCCTTCGCTTAACTAACATGATCACCAACCACTTTAACCGTTCTCACCCTTCCTGTCTTGTCCTCTTCGATTTAGAAAAGGCATTTGACAAAGTCTGGCACTCCGCCCTCATCTACAAACTCCAGTCATTCCGACTACCCATCACAATTATTCGTTTCATCTACAGCTTTCTCACAAATCGCCTTGCATACATATCTATCAACAACAGTACATCTCATCCCATATTCCTACACTGCGGAGTCCCTCAAGGCTCTGCCCTCTCCCCACTTCTTTATCTCCTCTTTGTTGCTGACCTACCCCCATTACCTTCCAATATACATATTTTTCAATATGCAGATGACACCGCCTTCCTTGCACTTAGCTCTACCATCCAGCACATCAATCGTACCATGAACGAAGCCATCAACACCTTCACTTCCTGGTGCAGTAAGTGGGGACTCACCATAAATTCCTACAAAACACAAGCAATTGTTTTCATCCCACCAAAGCGTCGCTCAAAGGTCCACCGAAATCCCAACCGGCTTTCCCTCACCGTCCTTCATGAACCCATAAAACCATCCAAAACCGTCACCTACCTCGGCCTCATTCTAGATCATCATCTCACTTGGCGCCCTCATCTTTCCAAAATCATATCCAAAGCCAGAAATAGACTCAACCTTCTAAAACGACTCACAGGCACAGCATGGGGACCAAACTCAAACACCATACTCAACACATATAAGGTATTTCTCAGACCAGTTTTAACCTACGGACTCACAGCATGGATTGCCGCCTCTCATCACATCTACCATAAACTACAAATTCTGGAGCGTGATGCCTTACGAATAGCATTCAGAGTAAAACTTCCCAGCCCAACCCAGGAACTCTACAACAGAATCACATTTCCACATCTCCTACTACACATAGAAAAACTACTTATCCGATACATTACGAACCGGCTTGAAACAAACCATATTTTATTTCACGACATTCTACATTCCCATGACCAACAACAAGCACCAGCCAAATATACGCACACACCTCTATCTCTGCTCTGTACAGTTTACCAATACACTCTACCACCTGACCATCCAGACATGCCACTCATATCAGCATACAGCTCTCCAGACATTCCTCATTTTGTAGCACCCTCATACTCTGCACTGTAATCATTTTGAACGCTAGGGCTCACCTGTCTTCATCACGGACTAGACTCGCCCCTAGTCCAGAAGAACTTCATTCATTCGTCTTTTAATGTGCCAAAGTGTTGTGATGTCTATTTCACCGCATGCCCATAATTCATCTCATCGCCTTTAACTAACCAATACCAACATTTATGATTATGAAGCAAACTCATAATACTCCAACATGATTTTTTGTTTATTATATTATATGAAATAAAGAATAATTAAAATAAAATAACAACCCTTAGCCCAACTACCAATCTCCCTTGATATCTACAGTATCCTAATTCCTCTTCCCATACAGAGGGTACAGCCCTCTGGGGGGTGCTAAAAAAAATTGGACGATACAAATACAGCTTCGATTGAATTTCGATTGTTGCAACTTATTAGTGTATCTATGTGAAATATCGAAGTAAGATGGCTGCTTCTAGTGCTTCAGCATCACCAAATACAAGAAGAAAGAGTGCAGTTTGGCTAATTGGATCAACAGAAGAAGAATTGAAAGGGTGTAAGTTACCTTCAAATAGAAAACTATTGAGCGTATTTTTCCACCATCACAAAACTTTAAAAAAGACAATTCGTAATAGTGCAAGAGATGTAATCAAGGAAGCTGCTGTTTTTTGGGAGAAGGGTAGAATTCCGATTCGTAAAGAAGATCGTGCTATAAGTAAGCTGGAAAGTCTTTTCAATGACTGGGCGAAACTTAAAAAAGATCGCTAAAAGAATGACAGCCTCGCAACGTATGAATGAATCGAAATTTAAGGAAATCCTTGATGATTTGTTTGACAATGCACATATGGACGCCCTGAAAACGATAAAGATTGATGAAGATCGGGATTTTCTGGTCGCTCAACGAGATAAAGGACGACGTGGTTCTTTGGGTCCGATTGACAAGATTCTCACTGCAAGAGAATATAGAGCACAAGAAAGGCAATCAATGGTTTTGAAACGAAAGCAAGCAGAAGAAGAGAGACAGAAAGTATCAGAACAAACTATAATCCTGGAATCATCAAGTTGTGATGAAAATGATAATGACTGTGACAGACTTGACCGTGAACGTGAAGCTTTAAGCATTCCTAGAACAAGCGCTTGCATCCCGAAGAAAAGGGCAAGGAGAAATAGTGTTACTCCTGAACTGGCTGCTGCACTGGACAGAGTAAAATTGAGTGATAGGAAGGCAACTGTACTTTTCGCTGCTACTGCTCAGAGTCTCAGTTATGACACCAAAAATCTAAACATAAATCGGTCATCAATTCGAAGAAGTCGGTTAAAATGTCGGAAAGAAATTGCGCAGAACCTTAAAGCGGATTTTGCGACGACAGCAGACAAACTTGTAGTTCATTGGGATGGTAAAAATTTAAAGGATATTACGGGACACGACCATGTGGATCGTCTTCCATTAATCGTTTCAGGAGCCTCCGTAACGCAACTTCTCGGTGTACCAAAGTTGATATCAGGCACAGGAGAAAGTCAAGCTGCCGCTATTGAACAATTGTTGAGTGAATGGGGTGTTGCCGATCGTATAGCGGCTATGTGCTTCGATACAACAGCCTGCAACACAGGTTATAAGAACGGAATCTGTGTTTTGCTAGAAAAGAAACTAAATAAGGAACTATCGTATCTTGCCTGCAGACATCATATTATGGAGCTTGTCTTAGCTACAGCATTTGAAGAGACAATGGGAGTTTCTTCTGGTCCAGACATTGCCATATTTAAGAGATTTCAGACTGCTTGGCAAAACTTTGATCACACAAACTATGAAACCGGTGCTATGAATGAACAGGTTATGAATGTTGTGAAGGAGGAAATGGAAACTATAATCACGTTTTGTGAAACCAAACTCACAGAAATTCATCCTAGGGAAGATTATCGTGAGTTTCTCGAGATAGTACTCATTTTCCTTAGTGTTGCACCTGCTCGTGGCGTCAGATTTAGGACACCCGGAGGTTTCCACCATGCCAGATAGATGGCCAAGGCCATTTATTCATTTAAGATTTGGATGTTTCGGGGGCAGTTCAGGCTCACAGCGAGAGAGGAGAAAGGAGTTCGCTGATTATGTGTATTTGTAACCAAAATCTATATCAAAGCATGGTTTGCAGCATCTCTTTCTGTCTCGTCACCTAACAATGATTTGAATTTTCTTCAGAATTTAGTGAAATTCAAGGCACACAATCCGTCTTTTTCCAAAGTTACCAGCAACACATTTGCAAGACACCTTTGGTACCTCAGCGAAGAACTCGTTGGGTTAGCTTTCTTCGACAAAAATGTATCAGTAGATTCGAAACGTAACATGGTTCATGCCCTGAAGGAAAATATGGGAGGTATGAACCTGAACCCCCCAAAACGCATTCAGCTCGACGTAGAAAAATGTGTTGATATGAAAATTGAACAGTTTGTAACAAGAAATACGATTTTGTTCTTCCAACGCCTTAACATCTCTACTTCATTTTTTGATTCAGATCCCGAGGATTGGGATGCAAATGATGAGTACAAAATTGGACTGAATGTTGCTAAGAATTTACGTGTTGTGAATGATCACGCTGAAAGAGGAGTGGCATTAATTGCAGAATACAACTCGATCATCGCAAACGTTTTCCGGATTCCAAAAAGGAAACACTAACAAGAATGACCGAATAACTAAACCAGATGCTCGTGTGACATGGTGATTTGTGGAGTGATATTTTGATAGCATCATTTGCCTTCATGTGTGACATTTTTATAAAGAACGCAAACGGTAACTATTTTACAAACTAAAAAAAAAAAATCAAAATGTGTTTTTTTTACTTATATTCAATTTACTCAATACTCATACTACTGTATGTATTAAGTAATGTCTTAAATTTTCAACCTCTTGAGCGACCATTAAATATTAATCTATCAGCCTGAAATTTTGTGTGAAATATTTTCTTACCTATTAGAACAAAATTAGGGGGCGGCACAAAGAAAATAAATTATTTCATTTTTTTTTCATATATATTAGGGACCACCCTACCCCACACCCTGTGGAACAGTCCAGTGCTGTCACAGCTTTCCTGCAGTCAAGAGTGCGTTTAAAGGTGCTCGTGTTTCTAGCTGGATCAATATAGTGATCCACGCGACCAAACACAGACTACATTTTTTTTAACTTGACCCTTTTTGGTTTTGGGTATAACTGTGATTGTTTTCTATATGTTTCGTATAATTAGTGTTTAAAATGTCGGAACTAGAACGTGAACAGATACGTAAGTGGCTAAATGAAACAGAGAGTGACTGTGAAAGCATTGTTGGAATAGAAGACCCAGACGAAGTAGAGGAAGACCTCTTGATTTATAATGAAGTTTCTAATGAATTCGACAGTGATGAAGATCAACAAAACGAAGAAGCAGAGGCTGCAACAGAACCCCCACTACCTGCAGAAGTACCAGAGGAAGATGTTCCGGAAGAAGCCAGACCTACATCAGAACCTCAACTACCTCACCTTGATTTACGTGAGTTTTACATAAGGAAAAAGGTAAAAAAAAACAACAACAACAACAACAACCCGCTGGTATTTGGAGCCTCAATTGCCACGTATTTCTAGAACCCCACGTATCAACATAATACCTTCTTTTCACGCACCTGGCGCTCAGGGTGATGCTAAAAGTGCTCGTACACTTGTTGAGGCGTTTGCATGGCTGATTGACAATGACATGATTCAACACATTGTTCACTCTACTAATACATACGTTGACAAAATAAAACACAATTTCGGAAGAGAAAGAGATGCAAAACCAACAGATGAGTTAGAAATTAGATAGTTGTTGGGAATCTTATACCTAATTGGGGTGAAACGGTGTGGCAGGCGAAATATTTTTGATATATGGGATAACCGTATGGGAACAGGATGTGATGCAGTTTATGTCACTATGAGTGAACATAGATTTTGATTTTTGTTACGATGCCTACGCTTTGATGACTTTCGTGACAGAGATGTACGTCGATCACAAGACAAGTTGGACGATATGAGGCAAATATTTGACAAATGTGTCTCCAACTCACAGAAGTCATTCAGGCCTACTGACTATTTGACGATTGACGAGCAACTTGTGGCTTTCCGTTGGCAAATGCCCTATCCGCATATACATGCCTAAAAAGCCAGCCAAATTTGGTATAAAATTTTATGCCCTTGTATCTGCATCCAACTTTTATGCTACCAACTTAGAAGTTTTTTTTTATATATGTGGGTAAACAGCCTACAGGATCGTAAGGTTAGCAACAAAACGAAAGACCTTGTGCTTCGTATTGTAGAACCGGTATACGGGTCACACAAAAATATAACAGCTGAGAACTTTTTTGCCTCACTTACCATATCTCAGGTGCTGTTGAAAGAGAAAAAACTGACTTTTGTTGGAACCATGAGAAAGGACACGCTTGAAATTCCGGCTTACTTCCTCGCTGATGAAGAAAGAGAACCAAAATCTAGTACGTTTTGTTATCAAGAGAACTGCACGCTTTTGTCATATGGACCAGAGAGAAACAAGGCAGTTTGTGTAATATCCACTATGCACTACACAGGTGAACTTGATTCTGACACTGGTGATGAAAAAAAACCAGCCATAATAACTACCTACAACCACATCAAGCATGGTTTAGATCTTTTGGACAAAATGTGTCGGCAATACGATGTGGTGAGAAACTCCCGTAGATGGCCACTAACTTTATATTTTCATGTCATGAATGTGGCTGGAATAAATGCTCTTGACATTTAAAGGGCAAACCAAAACTACTCAGATGTAGTTAGAAAGGATTTTTTTTGCGGACTTTGGCTCTCGATTTGATGAAGCCGGCAATGCAACGACTTATTGCCATGGAAGGTATTCGTAAGATCAAACGTAGAGGACAGCTTTTGCTCGGTACGGTAGAGGAACCTCCAAAACTCGACAAAGACATTCAAGCATGGGAAGGTGTTTTCTCTGTGGGAGAGCTCGAAACGAAACCACACGGAAGACATGCGAAAAGTGCTACAACTGGGTATGTCCAGACCACAAGAAAAGTATATGTGACTGCTGTTTTGAATGAAAGACTTGGCAAACAATACTTGTTAAACCATTTATGATGACGAACTGATACAGATACTACCTGATACAGACATTTTTTCTGTGTTGATTAACAGTAATTGTAGGTGTTATAAATTTTTTCAGAAACACAAGGTTTGTTAAGATTACAAAAAAGTCTTATAAATAAGTGTGTTTTTCTTTAAATAATAAAAAAAAGTGATTAAAATGTGCGTTATACTTTGTTTTAAACTCTCCACCCATTATATGATACAGTACTATAAATATAACCGTGTGACAAAAAATAAGCGGTGGATCACAATAGTGATCTGCGCGACCAAACACGTAATCTGAAAAGCGCGACCACTGCAGTGATAACGGTTTACTTACTGTGATCTAAAGAATTTTGCTGAAACAAGAAAATAGTATTCATATGCTTATGACAATTATTCCGACATTGTACTTGCATTGTAAAACACATTAGTACTGATTTTAAAATGCTGAAATTGGTGCTCATTTTGTTTCATTTTCGAGGTAGTATTTAATAAAACGCAAGCATTAAGGTAAAATGTATAACCTGAATAAAAACATTTTCTTGGGCTTACCCTCAAACCACTAGTGCAAAATAAGCAGTGTGTGTGTGTGGGGGGGGGGTAGATTTTTATCTACTTTATTAATATTAACTACGTGCAAAAAGTAGCAAAGGACCAGCTTTACTACTACAAATTCTTTCATGATGAAGAATTACCGATGTAAGTCGGAATAGCGTATTCGTTAGAGAGAGTTATTTCTATTATGTCACTGCAAACTTAGGTTGTCGAAGAGTTTACACTTCGTAATAAATCATGGTTCAGATATGCTCTTTTATGGTACGATGAATTGAAAAATGTCTTGTACACTACTAATCAGTGATTCCACCAGACCTCCCCTCCAAATTTTCAAGAACACCCTCAACTCAAAATTTTTTACTGTAAAAAATCTATAGAAACCGTGCAAAACTCCACTCACACCCTCCCAATTTTGACTTTACACCCCTCCAAACTGAAAATCCTGACGGAATCCCTGCTTAATTGCCTTGGAATGCTATGATATCACAGATTTTACTTGCTAAGCTGATTGAAGATAGCCTTACAGGTTCCATTGGACGATGCCATTCCATCAAACCATATTATTTATCTTTCAATATACTTATTGCGCGCCTTATTTGTTTGTGCGCGTAACAGGACTGTATGTATAATATTGCATCTAGACGTGACATATTAAATAAAGAATACTTCATTCAATAACTCATACGAAGAAAAGTTGTAACCAACACAAATGTAGATTCCGTGGTTCACCATTGGAAACATTACTTTCTGCTACAGCTTTTCTTCCAACACATGTTTTACGTTACAGAAAATCTGCCATCTGTTTACAGAAGAATCTACCACTAGAATCTGCCATTAAACTATTACCACTACCGTCTTACCGATCGATATTCAATAAAATGTTGTTCCATCATCGCATCACTGTTGATAAAGGTGTTGCTTACAACGTTTTTCGTATGACTGATTCTAATATTTACCTAATTGTATCTCTCCCGATTAACAGTTAATTCAGAAATTCTGTGAAAAGTGGTAAAAAAAAATACTATAGAAAAATTCTAACGACTCAGAAAATTCTGATTACTCAGTATATTTCTTATACGCCATGTACTAATACGCCGTTGAGTGTTTCATGAGAATTCAAACCTGGTCTCAAAGATATGGAAATTATCTCCTGTTACAGTATTTGCTAAATGAGGGCTAATGATTCAAGAAACGTTTTAAAAAAATAGGCATCTCGGGAAAACAATTATTCCAGGAAATGTTATCGCTTCAAGAAATGCGTAGACATTTCAAAAGCCTGTCAAATGCCAATAACATTCCACGACATCAAATAAAATAAGTTTATATTTAATCAAGCACTAATAAACCAAGATAACCTATAGAGTTCATATTGTGAAATTTCATTCGCTGAACTCCAACACGAAGTATGGCAGAGGATTGACAATAAAGTGGGTAACTTTTTAAGCATAGTTCGTGGGTCAAGTGGATCAACGCTTTAAGTGTGAGTCAGTTGGTCGTGGCTTAACTTGACCGTGATTCAGGACCCGCCATGACCCACAAGCCACCTCGACCTACTATATTCACTATAGTATTGAAATAATACACAGATTTCGGGAATGTATCACTGTATCACGCTTGAAATTGAATAAACGGTACGTTGGATCCAATTTATGCCTCCTCTAAACCTCATTAAGAGACGAGGAGACCATAGAGCAAGCCGTGGACATACCTCTTGCCTCCACTTGGAAAGTTATTCCTATGTCAGTAAAATTGATCAAAGTCTTGATAACACACTGCCACGTTATTCCAACGAGGGTTCGAAAAGCTTCCACGAGGCTGAAGTCACAACTTGCTCGTCGCAAGAAATTGATATGATACATTTTCGATTTTTTTTTATTAAATTCGTAAATAACCTGCACATGTTCGTGATCACGGGTCGAAGTGGGTCGTGGATCACGTTTTCAATGAACCATGTCACCCCTGGTCACAGCCACTCTTAAGTTCTGTTTGTGCGAACTCTAAAATTTGTCTGTGATGAAATAAAATAAAATATACCACTAACAATAATACCTACATATTATTTTTATTTAGATGACTTTCACCCTTTTCCCTGCAATATTCTTAAGGAATTTCACTTTTCTGTCAAATCTCTCGTTTCATATTATACAAAATATTTTGCTCATAAAATATTAATACTTTTCTAAATACAAAGTGAGATTCTTTATTATTTTCCCGAAACTACAGCTTAATTCTAAGCTGCTCGTTAGAGTAAACTCTTTTTAATATTTTCTGCTGTTTAAGAACTATCCTAGATAAATGCATAGAATTTACACTTGTTGTCAAATAGTTCTAATACGGTTGAAAGTTTCGAAATATTGGGCTTTCTTTATTTAAAAAAATAACACTTTTAATTCAGGGGTAATTCTAATGGAATAAAAATTGACCTATTCCAAAATTTCAGATTTTCAAATACCCACTCCCTGGTAAGGTATTTCCAAGATTTCCAAAGATAACACTGCGCAATGCCTTTTTATATCAATGTTTATTTCAGTGTTCTATAATGTATAGTCCGCCAGCTAGTAGTAATAACCAAAGTTAGTCACGTGGCCAAACCAAACCGTAGTAAATAAATAAAATGTAATTGCTTTCTCTAAACGCTATTCAAATTTTAATGTTTATTTTGCAGAAAGTCAATATATGAATATAGTACACTCCACCAGAATAAATAGAATATATTGATAAATGGAGAGAACTAAGTCATTGTACAGGACCTGCTGCTTCAACACATTACTAATATTGAAGGTAATGCTTAAGATGATAGTATGAATTACGATTTCTGCCGTTCAATGATTTGACCCATAAATGCTTAAAGCCATAAATAAATTATTTTTTCTAGTACAACTTAGAAACACCATTGACTCTAGTATGTGCAACACGGTGATATTTCTTGTTGAATTGTTTACATTTCTCATATACATGATTGTATAGGGTGTTCCAAAAGTACTGAAACTATTTGAAGTGATGGCAGCTGTGAAACTACATATACTACAATATAAACTCTGATACATGTTTAAAGCTGGAGACTCATTTCCGAGAAATACCGTAACATTAAACAGACGGCCACCCTGAACCTCCTGATATTTATAAATTCGAGAAACTGCAAATTTCGAGATCTCTTCAAATACATCTTGGAACAAATCCTGAATTTTTATTTCAATATTTTACCTGAAAACTACGAGGAATAAGGATCACAGCAAGGAAGAAGAAGGCGGTTCCAACAAGATGGAGTGAATAGTTTCATTTTGAAACAATCTTTCTATGACACTGTATCAAGAAATGTATTCAAATTCTATAGTTTTTTCACAGATCAAATATTGCTTGGCCTTCGAAATCTCCCGATCTCACAAATTCTGACATTTTTCTCTCATAGTAAGTAGACAAATTACTAAATATGTAAAAATTGAGATATCAAAAACAACATGCGAAGTCAAATTCACGATTTTTTATCTTTAGGTCATGCAATGTGCAGTAGGTTGCAGCAAAAATATTAAATTCGGAATTTTTTTCCCTGTAATAGCACTTAAAGGTTGCCTATTCATGTAGTAAGTAAATATATGAAATTTTAAGTCAATACAAGAATTCCTTCTGCCCTCTACCGAGCATCACATTTTTTACTAGTTACTTTCATAATATATTCTAAGAATAATCCGAATTTAGTTTTAAACAGTTACAGTTATTCTCTGTTTATTTGATTATTGCTCACTCGTGTACTGCCTCGCGTGTTCATAGAGGGTCTTCTTGGTGTCGAGCATTAGTGTCACTAGAACCGTCAGTGGGTCTAGAACTGGATATTCCTTGCTGTAATTTCATTGCAGTGCGCTTTAAAGTTTGCGAAATTTCAAATTATTCAGATTATTTATTTTTGTAAAATGGCTAGCATTAGGAACATAATAATATTCGGAGCTCCTTCCGAGTTAATACAAAATGTTTAACCAACTGTCGAAGACGTCATTAAGGTAAGACTACACATAATACATAGTTTGAAACCTAGAATCCCAGGCAAAGAAACAACGATTTTTGAAGTGTTACAAATCCTAAGCAGAAAAATCGAATAAATTTGAATGAAATCGTTAATTCCTATTGTGTTACAACCGTGTAGTCAGGTTAGTAGGTGATAAATATGGCAAATATCAAGTCTAATTCGATATCCTAAAACAAAAAGAAATGACAGATATCATGCCAAAGTTAATTCATTCAGAGTTGAAGCAAAGTCAAAAGCTCTTCGATTTTGCGGGTTCCAAATGTCAGTCCTTTTCTAATTGTTCCTGTGACAAGTTACACAAAGTACCTCTCAATGAACAACGGTTTCTCACAGATCAAAGAACAATGTTTATTGGAACAAGTGAGCAAGTTCGGACAAACGAAATACAGGAAAAAGGAAAACGAAAAGTGAAGGCGGCCATAGGAACTGCAAAATTTCATTCTACCCTAGAAGTATTTCAAATTGTCAACATCTCAGATGGAAGTGATACTTCTGAAGAAGAAGCATGTATTAGTACTGCACTAGATACTAAAGGACAACCCCGGAAGAACTATCAACATGAAAAGCACATGAACAAAAACAGATGTCACTACCAAATTTGACAAGAATGTCTTATCAATTCGGAGTTTCTGTTGGATGTGCAAGAACACTTACTTCAGCAGCTTTGAAAGATATTAGAATCGTTGCAAAAGAAAATACCTCTCATGTAATCGACAGGAGTAAATTAAGAAAAGAACGAGAGAAAACCTGAACTTCCCTTAAATGCAAAATGCAGGCCAATAAGATAAGATCCAAAGTATCTACTTCGACTGAAGAAAAGACCAAATCCTGTTCAACGAAAACAATAGGAGATAAATACTATGAAACACAATCACTGAACCAGGGAAGCGACAGTTGCACCCTGTTCAACCACATACGTCCACTCATCTAGCCAACGAGACAATACAGATGGAAGGCATGGCCTCACGGCCGAAACTTCAAAAATGCATCGTCATGAATCTGGTAACTGGTAACTGAAATACACATAGGACTAACTGAGCAACCAAGTTCTGTTTATTTACCTTATTTTCAGGGCTGATTGGAAAGCTCGTTGATAGTCGCGAAAAACTTCCCCAGTTATACAGTTTGCAAATAAAAGTAATTTAACAGAAATCGATATTAACATGCTCAGCAGAGATTTATATGAACTGGCTCAAGTAATTTCAAATAGAATGTATTTCGATTTGGCTAATCACGATCCTGGGAAACTGTTACATTCCAGATGGCTTACAACAGCCAATCGCGTACTGAGGGTCTACGCTGCAAGTGAGATTCCATCTGCTAAGCTCAAGATTCTGGTAGACCTTATACTAAAAACCTATTGCCCACTTTAATTCGAAATAAATAGGGATGTATCATGCAAGGATGGACCAAAACAGGTTTTCAAAACCATTCAGTTATCTCGTTACTTGATTCCCGAACTAAAATTTTTAATTGATCCAGCTATCCAGAGAATCCCCTTCTTTAGTCACAATGGAAACCTCCTTGTTGCTATGTTGGTAGACGATAAGCCATATAAGGGAGCTTGCTGTAAGGAGAACATTGAAAGCAAGTGAAAAGGAAAATAGAGAAATCAGAGAATTTCGAATTCCTACTTTGAACTTCAATGCACACGAATACTCTCGTGTAATCAATTGGGAGGAATGAGTACACTACCCATTTTAGCCAATACTATATCAAAGGAGGAACTCAGATTATCGAAAATGGGTAATTCCTCAAGTTCCTCATTTTGAATTACCCTCTGTTCCCGTGCCCCACTCAGGTTGTTGAAAGACGCATAGTAACCGAAGCTTCGTTGAGCGTAATTGGTCCGGAAGCGAGGCATGGCCTTATTCGTGCAACATTGAAAGTACAGGAGGTCATGAACCGCTTCAATTCAACGTTGACTAATCGACAAACTGCTCACAAGGAAATTAGGTTGGGACGGTGAAGGAGCAACTCAATTCTTCAGCCACCTCTACGTGGTGAGTGAGTTCGGGGTTGATTTACTTGAAATGAAGTAAAGAATCTCTACAAGAAATAAAAAGGTCCTATAGTGCAATAATATGATTTTTCAACACGTTATTTGTATAGCCAATTTTTGTCGGGCGGTATAGGTCAGAAGATGATGTCTGGTTGAAATAAAATCTTATACAAATACTTTAGAACCAAAATGGTCAATTTTTATCTGCAATACATTAAGGAATTTCTAAGAAAGTAAGATAGCCCCATTTTTAGCTTCACCCTAAGGCGCAGTCACAAAGTATCACTCCAAATAATTTGCTCCAAGCACATGTCTCTGTTAAATTAAAGATTGTGGCATCACTAATTTTTTAGCTAAAATTAAGTATAGAGAACTGACTACTTTTAATTAAAAAAGTATTAAGAAGGATAGTATGGAAAAATTACTTACAAATATTAGAATAGAATTAAAACTGAAAGACACAATGTGAGGGTACGTTGCTACACTACCAAAGTTCTAGATATGCTGATATGAACAGACTTCTGTGATAGTGCGGGCGGTATAGTTAGGACTTACACCGGTACCCACACCAGGAAGACCATTATTATTATAAGACTTCTTTTCTCAATTTAAGCATTGTGCACTTCATTTACGAAAATGAGTTTAGTTTCTACCGTTGCTTCGGAACATTATTTTTCAGTTGTAATATTTACATAAAAACAATAAAATTATCTGATTTCATAATTTCATTTGCATGCAGTAGCTACTCGTATAAACAAAGGTATTCGAAAAAATCAAACAAGTTAGATGAAAACCATTCACTATAATTACGATTTGAGAGCCGTACTTCGGATAAACAATTTGTTCGATGCAGTGTATGTTTCTAGTAATAACAGAACACAGTTATCAACATCTAATTTCGAAATTTACATTTAACCAAAACAATAATTAAATTATTTATAATCCTTGGAAACATACAAGTGCATCGAAATGTCTTTGAAACTACAATAACGTAAAATGGTGAATATCAAAGTAAACAAAAAAAACAACAATTCTCATAAAGTTAATTCAACAGATTGTTTTCCGAAGAAGCTGTTGATTTTTTTTGTAAATAAAGGAAATAGGACAAACGTTGTCAAAATAACACGTTCGACTGCCATCTCGTAACCGACAGTATTAAGACAAACTATTGATAATAAATTAATTCTTGTTAGTTCAATATGTGTCACCGAATTTTAGTTTGTCGTGTTTTGTCGATAATGTTAATAAAAACGGGTGAAAGAAATACGTATGAAGTGATTTTTTTTACTAAATTATAGCAAAATTTAGTTTAGTTACGAAGCAAGCCAGTAAGAAATTTAAATATTTCATTGTTAAATTTCAGTAGCAAGTCGAAATAAGAACTAATCTCATCAATATACTTTTCTATAGTAACTGCTCGGTTACCAAGCATAACTAACTAAACATAAAGTGACAACCAGTAAGACCAATAAGACAACTACGAAATTTAGCAATTTATGTTTTTGTTTTAGAACGTCTGTTATTTATTTTTCATTCTCCTATTTATAGAGTTTATATACAGCTTACAGTAAAATGAATGAACGTAGCGTACATTCCCTATTCATTTCTAGTCCCTCTGGTTCAGTATTACTTGCTAACATATTCCAGATTTTTTCTATCAAACGGGAGTAAATAAGCTATCTGTAAGCATACATAGTGAACAGTGTTTCCGCCACGATTTTCAGTTTGTGGGGGGGAGGGTGTAAAGCCAAACTTGGAGTTTTGCGCGGTTTCAATTGATTTTTCACTATAAAAATGTTAGAGTTGGGGATGTTGTCGAGAATTTGGAGGATGATACTTCCAACAGGGGGTCTGGCGGAAGTACTGATCCAGAACCTTCTTTTTGAACGCTCTGCTGTTTAGTTGACCAAACCTCTTTGAAGTAAACTTGACCATAGTTCTCAACGCGCGTAAATGCATCAATATCGTAATAACGGGGTGTTTTAATTGATTGCATAAACTTCTAATAATTTACTAATCTTTGGCTAAGGCCGGGACGAGAAGAGGATGAGGCAGGAAAGAGGATATTGAAAGAAAGTTAGACAAGTCCAAGTTTTGAAGATACCATTCTGCGCTTACCTTGGTATAGCTAACGACGAATCTTGCCAAAACCTTAGTCAGGTCTGGCGACTGCTCTGAGCGCGACGGATCTTTTTGAATAGCGAAATACTTTATTGAGCTTGTACTTTCAAGTTAGTTTATCTTGCAAGAACTTCGCATCTCTATACTAACTTTGATCTGTGAGCATGTCTCTACAGCCATATGCTTAGTAATGATGAGCTAACATAAGATTATTGCCGTTACTTGCAAGGAACTTTCGAGCATGCAAATAACATTTTTTTTTTTTTTTTTTGAAAAAATAGTAAAGACGCTGAAAAACTTACTCAAGCGTGTCTTCCACGAACGAAAAAGCGGAAAGTTATCATTATACGAATAAACCAACTTACTGAAGTCGACCGTCGAGTAACGTTTCGAGAAAAGCCTTTGGGGGGTATTACGTAAAATAGTATGGGAGAAAATTAAACTTAAGCTGAGAGTCAATATTTGTTTGTGAACTCAAGAAGATAAATTTGAAAGCATCAGAACTAAAAGGAGCTCACACTTGACATAACAGAGCGTATATAGAAGGGTGGTCGAATTCTGCGCCATTGAGAGAAAGATCGTGACATTTTTCTTTATTTAATTTGAAACGAAATTATTTTCCTCACAGCAATTGACTACTATTTAAGGTATAAATTGTTTGTATATTTGGGCTGAAAAGTATTCACAGTAATTTGTGGTAAAAGAAAATCCGAAAATCTACGTCTGCGTCAGTGTAATATTGCGTGTCATATGGGATAGTTCTGCACAAGATCATACATACATACCCATAATATTTTAACTCTACATGTTTCAGGTTAGGAGTAGTTAAGGAAAGGTAGATCAAGTTTCTTTTGCAGTTTTGACATTTTTCGTCGTATTTTTAAACGTCATGGACGAAAACCTTTTCTTAAGCAGAAGGTTTTTATTGCACTTTTATTTGTACAATTAAACATAACAGACCAATAAACTTCCTTAAACAAAAGTGGTGTATTTCTATTTCATATCTATTTTATTTAATACAAGAAAGCTTTCTTTATCAAAAATGTCTCCCAAGAAGGACATTTCTTAAACATACATTACTAAAAACATTCTTAAACAAATCATTTCGTAATTGATCTTCTGTCTACCTTTTGTAGTACTACTCTTTCTTTTCTTTGGCATCTAGAATGAGAAGATTGGAATATGCCCCCTCTTTCATCACAATGTGGAAATATCTAAGAAATGCAAGCTGTCGACATGAAATACATAATTGATACCAATAGGTTTCAATCTTGAATTCACTGTACAACAAATTGAAAAGGTTTATTCCAATTTTAAACTACAAACCATTTCTGTTCTATATTAAGGTACAAATTTTTATATTTATTTTCATCTTTCTTTTACCACAAAGTTTCTTCGGTGCGCCTCCTAAGTATCATAATTCAAAGGTAATTTGTTGTTTCGGGTTATTTCGCGTGTCAACTAAACTGTTTTTCTTGTACATACAAGTATATTACACATGGAATAGGTGTCTATTTCATTGTTTGTACACTTTATATCTGCAAAATGAAGTTGTGGTTACCCCCGAAAGCAGCGGAGCAACCATAATATAGAAGAAGAAGCCATTCCTCGCTGGCACCCAGAAGGTCGAGTCCAACGTCACGTAGTTCTTTGTTCTGGTATTTACCTTCATGATGAAACATGATATAATGTGTCAATGGAATTGAGTCAAGAGATTTTAGACTCTGAATACACAGAGATTTCCAGGCTCATTTACCATTTTTCAGTGTGTTATGGTGTACATGAAACAGGGACACGTTCCAGACGGAGTGTATGACTCAGTCACTGTAAGAAAATTGGTCAAAATCACTCCAAGATGTCGGATTTCTTTTTACAAATTTGAAAATCTCTAATATAACATCACCTCCTATGTAAACGTGGGAAAAGGGAAATATAATTGACAGCGACCTCTCTATGTCATTCTTGATCCAAAGCCAACAGAAGTTTCTCATAAGTTGAGAGATGGCTAGAACAATCATAGGAAGGTCCACGGTCCTGAAGTAGTTCTGAAATGCTTTTGCTCATCAGCAATTGTGCATATGTAGCGTATGTCAAGTAGCTGATTCTTCTTGGAGGCAGGGAGATAGGCTTTTTACTTCAACAGGTATGTTCAGCAGCATAATCACCGTTAGTGGTGAGGAAATAATATATTTACGCCACAGGTGTGTGTTTCAAGTTCCCCACAGAGGAATATACACTTAAGGGTAAAACAATCATGGGATACTTACCTAATTACATGTGAGACCCCTTCGAGCACGGCAAAGTGCGGCAACTCAACGTGACAGAGAAGCGACAAGTCGCTGGTAGTCCGCTGGAGGGATGTGCAAACTTGCAGTCTCGATGGCGTTCCACAATTCGGTGGTTGTTGCAGGTGGAGGATCCTGGACACGAATAGCCCGGCTGATGATATCGCACATGTGATCGATAGGGTATATTTCCGGCAATCTAGGGGGGGTAAATCATGCGTTGAAAGTTGCCTGAATGTTCCTCAAAGCTGTCGCACACCATTGCGGCCCCGTGACATGGCGCATTGTCATCATGAAAATCCCATTGTTGGCAGCGCACACGAAGTCCGTAAAAAGCTGGAGATGGTCACCAACCAGTTGAACATAGCGCTGACCGGTCAATGTCCGCTTCAAGTGGACAACAGGACCATGGCAGGTATGCTTCACACCTTGACGGAGCCAGCACCAGATTCAACAATGAATTGTTTATTTCATGGATCCATGGTCTCATGGGACCTGCGCAATACTTGTGCCCTACCATCCGCATGTAATAACAATTGGAAACGTTACTCCTCTGACCACGCTTCACGTTAGCAGTCCTCTATGGTCCAATGCACGTGTTTCCGAGTCCATGTGAGTCGCCGCAACCGATGGGCAGCAATTAGTAGCAGCACACGTTTCGGTCTTCGGCTGCGATACCCCATAGAAACCAAATTACGCAGCGATTAAATCTGAAACACGTTCCTGGGATGTCGTGCATTGATTGCTGCATGATATCACGCACTGTTGTTTTTCTGTTTGTCCGGACGAATCTGCCCAGACGTCACCCGTTGCGGTCGTTCGACACTCGTGGGCGGCCACTGCGTTGCCCCTGATGCTTCGTAATGCCTCTAACGCGGTACTGACGATCCACTGTGGAGCGACACTGTGGAGCGAGTAAGTTTCAATTTCTGGCAGATTTTCGTAATTTCATGTCCGATTCGTCTAGCACCTACTATCACCTCTAGCTCAAACTCCGATAATTCTCATCGGGTTGACATCACCAGGGTAGACGACGTTTCACTGCATACATAGAAGTCCAATTGACCGCACTGCAACTGCTTCTCGCTGTTCGACCGTTTGCCGCGATGTTACCTCCCCATCAACTAGTTCCCTCCCGCTACTCCATGACTTTTAACACTTTACTTTATATTCCTTTCCCTTGTAATGAGACTCTTTTAGAAACTTCTGCCTTTCCTTTAGAATAGGTATCTACCAGTTATCGCAGTTCTCCACCCTCCAATTTTACTCTTGTTTGTGTGTTTGAGTTTGGAGACTCGCAGTTTTATATGTGTCCCACACTGCTTCAACTCCATTTTCTTTTGCGTTATTTGGTTCCCTACGATATGTAACATATTCTTTCAAGTGTATGCTCCAAAAGCAATGGTACCTTTGTGTTTCACAAGGTGGATAATAAGCGACTTGCTTCCGATGTAATTTTAAACCTATGTTCATACCAATCAGCAAGTTAAATCACAAAATAGTAGCAGAAGTACACGATACATTTCTTTTAAGAATATTTCTTTTCCGCTATTGTTATTTACGTCGTTCGTAGCCAGTCTTTTGTACAATTTTCCTTGGTTGATACATTCATCGGTCGGCATTTACGTCGTTGGTTGGTGAACTTTGTGTGATTCACTAGTAATATTTTTTCTGTTAATTGTTTGCCTCCTTGCAATGATCCGACAGGTCTTATTTAGGAGTAGTTAATTTTTAAGCTTTGTGGATAAATACAGTGCTGTAATCGTAAAAAAATACCACGACGTGTGATTCGCGAATGGTTTGTTAATGTTACTTAGAAAAGTGTATCTGTACATTAATGTTCGAATTAGCGATATAGCAACATAAGTAATAATGTTATTGCTACTTAAAACAATCATACTTCTTAGGAGAGCCGTAGGCAGGGTGATACTCAGGAAGGGGTATTTTTACTTTGTGGACCAAGTAATTAGATATTTAGGGAGTTTTTAAACTAAAATGAAACTAATCGACTTGCAGACATCATAAAGGGATTATTCGTGATTCGCTATACTATTAGTTTTCACAGGGGACGGACCTTTGTAATTTGATTCCCTTGATATTTGATTCTTAGAAGATTTCCATCAAAAACTATAAAGAAGATGAGTAGCTATACCAGTCCATTACAGGATAATTGATAGTACGGAATTAGCAATTATTTTTATGAAAAAGCATTTCCGCCATACAAGAATGAAGTAACTGAGTAACAGTCAGAAAATATAAGGCATGGCAAATTATATCGAAAAACTTTTGTATGTGCTTAGAGCTCGTGTGTGGCTGCAACACATTACTAAGTACAATATCTTAGAAGTACTCACCAAGAAGCCGACATAAAGATGTCATAGACGAAGCAGCAGTTAGATGTACATTTTTGTTCTGGCATTTTGCTTCTAGCCTTGATACGTTACCCTGAATTACAGCTTGAGACGTATTTTTGTACCCTCACAACAAAATATTTTCGCTCTACAAGAATTAAATCAAGCTCTCGGGCCTTTCACAGCATTTGTACTTCCTGTGCTTCATGTCTTCTCTAAAAGCGCCTACGCAGGAAGTCTAGCTGTCAAAGGAAAATATTTGATAACGTAGATGAAGACATTCTTCTTAATTTTAGAACTCGAGGAAACCAAAAGAATGTTTTAAATATAGTTATGAATCGAATTATCCAATTCTGAAACTGATGACTATAATTTAAGTGTGTGAATTGTAAATTAATATTACAATACATATCCAGAAGATTAAATAACGAAATAATATCCTGAACATTTATTGTTATCTTAAATCTTCATTGTAACTTTATTGTATCCTTCATTGTAAAAATTATTGACTTAATAATTCCAAGTAATAACTACGAATATCTGGAGGAGACAACAGAAGGGCACTTATATCGTACCGATGGGCAATTTTATGCAGAAATGGATGAAGGACAAGACGGAGAAACAATAGGTGAGTGAGTGAATTATTATTAACGTCCTAAACGAACTGGTGACCTTCTAAGGACGGAACCTACAGTTTTGGTAAAGTGTACTCCGAACTATTTCGTTCAACGGACCTTGGGTTAATTTGAACTCATCACGCGCACTGAAAGTGATGGTTCTAACATCCAGCCACCCCCGAGGTCGGGATAATACATAGGTAAACACGCTCTTGCTAAGGAAAACTCAAGATGCCATAAATCAGTTGAATTTTGCGACCATTATTCAATGGTGGTGGGAAACACGTAGCTTAAACAACATAAACTAAGAAATACCTGGACACATCCAGACAGTGAAAGGTTTCAGTTCGACTACATTCTAGTTCAAGACGGGTTCAGAAACTGCAAAGACTCTTCCTAGAGCCGATATTCCCTTTAACGACAATTTGGTATTAACGGGGGTAGGTATTAACGGAGGTATTAAAATTGAAATTTTCTGGGAAGAGATGGAAGTACTAATGGGCAGTACAATGTTTTAAAGCATTGTTTCCTCAATGCAGCAGAAGTAATGGGATATCATAAAGAGAAAAAAATAAGAAAGAATCAGTTATAGGAAGAAATATTGAAGAAAATGAAGGAGAGAAGAAATGGAAGCATGTAGATATAAAAGGTGAAAACGTGCAGGAATATAAATAATGAACTTCGAAGAGAAAGAGATAAAGCAAGGGAAACATGGATGGCAAAGAAATGCAATGAAATAAAAAGTTGGGAAGAACAGGAAAATATGACCTGATGAACAAGGAAGCAAGAAGGATGGAATTTGGAAGAAAAGGAAATAAACCGTTTTGGTCATTAGAGGACAAAACTGGTGACCCCATTAATGATCGGAAAGGTTTATTGGAGAGATGGAAGTAATATATAAAATAACTGTACGAAGCATCCCAACACCATTTTACATTAAATATAGAAGAGGTTAAAGAAAGTTATGATGGTACGGGGTTCCAAATAGGGGTAAAAGTAGACAACGACTTATCGAAATAATCAACGAGCAGTAAAACAGGGATGTTGTATCTAGAAGATATTGTAAAGAAATTCTTTCAAAGCGATGGAGAAGAAGAAGAAAAGAAAAAATCAAATGCATTAGAGGACATTATATCATTTAACAAGATGTTAAATCTACTGAAGAATAGACGTGATCAACATGATGAAAATAATTAAAA
Source organism: Lepisma saccharinum (assembly GCA_022664845.1). NCBI lineage: Eukaryota > Metazoa > Arthropoda > Insecta > Zygentoma > Lepismatidae > Lepisma > Lepisma saccharinum. Next base: position 32,809 of record JAGDQP010002334.1, on the reverse strand, counting down.
TGAAAGGGGTGTTAATTGCAAGAAATCGAACCTTGAATTAGAAGAGAAAAATAAAACAAGTATCCAGCTTCAAGTATTTGAAATGTGTTATAAGTGACAATATGAAGTGTGAAAACGAGATAAAGGCGTTCGGTAAGAAGAAAAATCTCCTCCACGGGACGTTGAACAAAAGTTGAGGAAGTATTTGATTAAATATTTTGTATGATTGTGATGCATAAATAGAGACGTGGAACCTACGAAAGAGTGAATGAAGAAAATTGAACATTTTGAGATGGGAATATGGAAAATAATGGGAAAATCTCAGGATAAAGGTGTTGTGAAATGAAAAGGCGCTGGAGAGATGCAATATGAAAAAGTGCTGAAGAGATGCGAAATGAAAAAGGCGAAACACGAACAATGCTGGAAACGATAAAGACGAGAAGAATATTGCAGAGATTATATACTGACAAACGGACTTGAAGGTATGGTTGAGGGAGAAGAGGAAGTTGATGAATTCAACTCCTTGACAAATTAAGGAGGATAAATCCTATAATGAGGTAAAAAGGAAAGTGGAAAATGAGTGAGGAGGGCTTAGAGCTTGAAGTACCTGCCGCCTTTGACAGAACACTAATTATGATGATGAATAAACCTACATATATAATCTGATTCGGTTTCACTTTCCGTGATGAGTGCAAAGAGAAACACAGAAAGAATAAAACCTTTCAATGAGCTCGTTAAAAAAAACAAAGAAAATTAGCGAAACATGAATATTAAAATATCTCTAGAACTAACTAACCCATCTTAATTTTGTTTGTTTTATTTAAAAACATATATAACGTACTAAGAAACGTCTCTTTTGACATTTTAAGGAAGTCAATACTTCGTGAGTAATTCTTAAAAATGCATTATTACTGGCACTTATTTTTTATATAACATTCGTTTATGACTCCTTAAATATTAATCTACTCAAACAAAATGACTTACTATTATTTTTAGTGTACATTTGTAGCTTTCATTTGGTGCTGTAATGTCCCGGAGAGATATGTATTTTACCTTTCAGTATATTTTCTCAATATTCTGTCACAGCTTCTGGGTGTAGGATCACCGAACGCTACCACAATTGCTGAAAGGCAAATCTTAATTAGTAGTAAATGAAGGCATACGTAAAAGAAACTAAGCAAGAGGGCGAGTAGTATAAGGTTGCCTGGCTGAAGGCAACACAGTATACCAAGGATGGTCAAGTTCTCTTTTCTGCCTAGATGAAGGCATTCAAGAGCAAGGTAAACGATAGTCCGCCTGGCTAAAGGCGTCAAATCGTTCTTAGGATGGGTCGAAGGTTCCCACTTGCCTGGCTGAAGGCCCTCGCGAACCTGGAACAGTATGTAAGGTTGCATAGCTAAAGGTAACACAGTATACCAAGGATGGTTAAGTACCTCTTCCCGCCTGGCTGAAGGCGTGAAGAAGCAAGGACAACAACTGCGCGCCTGGCTGAAGGCGATCAGCTGCTATTAGGATAGGTTAATAGTCTCAGTGCGCCTGGCTGAAGGTGACCTGCAACTAAGAAAGGTTGCGAACTAATACCTGCCTAGCTGAAGGCAAGCAAGGGTCTGTAGTTAGCCAGCCTATCTGAAGGCATGCAAACACTGGGTAAGGTAAATGGGAACTCCGACCCGCCTGGCTGAAGGTGTTCTGGAGTTGGAGATCAAGGTATAAAAGATAATGGTAATAAAAGATGAATAAAGCGTAAGGTAATAAAGCAGTATAATAAGCCTAATAATGAATACTTAAAGAAGTGTTAGGTAAGGATTTATTAGTGGACTACTGTCCGAAGAAGGAAAAACACCAAGCAGAGAGCTTGATGTTGCCTGGTCCGCAGGCCAGGAAGAGCTGATATTCAATCGTCCTGGACCTGCTTATATATCTCTGCTGAAGTGCCGTCACAGTGTCACGTGACATACTTTAAATCTTTACTTACATACACACATACACATTATCAATTTCAAGGTTCAAATCTTTCTTTCCAGATTATATTAATTTGTATACACACATGTTAATCTTGTTTCTATTGAAATAAAAAGCGGACTCTACAAATTTCTGAATCCATAGCGATAATTGATTTTTCTTTGTTAATTTCAACGTTTACTATACACAAGTTTATTTGTGAAAAGGGCAATAACATATAATCAAAAGATCGTTTCTCGAGCTTGTTTTTTCAAGGGAGATAAAGTGCTTTGAAATTAAGCTTTTCCTATGTGAGAAGCAGTCATACACGTGATGTTAAATTTTTACTTGCTTCCATCTTATGTCGATAAAATTTGCAGAAAGATATGAACAAAATCTGCCGAGAAGATTTTTGAATCTCCGGGAAGAAATTCCTGCTTTTCAGTGACCAGTAGTATCAACGCTCATACCTGCGTTCCAGCACATTGTCTTAGTGGGTTCATCACCATGTTCCTAAGGTTGTAGAGAAGTAATTCTGGTGGTTCAAAAGAAATTGAAACTTCACATTCATGTTAGTGCTCAGAAGTCTGAACTGTAGTAGCTTCCCAGCAATCCAAATACCGACCCCGATATCGGCCTGACCAACAAGTAGCCGGGAAGTAGTCGGGGGAAGGTCGGCTACATCTATAAGTGGCGTTTGGTCGTCGGGCCATTTTCCGGGCCGCAGTCGGAGTCGACGTAGAGGCGTAACCCCGCCCAAAACCCGCTCGCCGACGTCGGCTCCTCGTCGGGATTTTTCGAAACCCACCCATCGGCCCCGTCTTCGCCAACCAAATGCTGACGACGGGCTGCTGAGCTGCTAGTTGTTATACATATTGTATTTCGTGAGATATTTCTTCACATAAAATTTTATTACATTGTGCACGCCAGTGAAGAAGAATCGTTAATATTTACTTGAATAAAAAGATTCAATCATTGTTTTGATCCTCCCTTTCACAAATTAGTGCTGTAAACAATTCATTACCATGTATTTCCCTGCAGATTGTTCAGTCACTGCTGTGTTTCTCGGCTTGAGTTATTTTATGTGGTGTATTAGATTTAATGGACTCTGATTTACTTCCTGCTTCTGATGATAGCACCTCCTAACATTCGTTCAATGACATCAGGCGATATCTCTATCTTCAAAAATACACTTATATCACAGAGCGTGCAGAGCCAAGTGCATCGCAAAAATGAATCTCACTACTTTGACTCTTTCATAGTGACTAAACTATTCTGAGAAATGTTTGATTAAATATTTCAAGTAGTGGCATATATAATGAATAAGGAATACCTAAGTAGACACATGTGCAGCGCGTACGCTATACATGGTGGTACGGTAAACTAAAATGTAATGCAAAGTGCCGCGGGTGCGCTCACTGGAGAATTAAACGAAGCACACTTCAATGTAATCAATGGAAAAGCAATACTTAAACAAAAATTTAAATTAATAAATTTGCAAATTCTGAAAAGTCATTGTTGTTTAATTAAACTTTGTTAATTTCATACGAAACGAAGTAATGTTTACTATTGTTGCTATGGTTTTTAACGAAAGGCTTATAATTAAAAAATAAACGAACTGCAGGAATGTACATACAAGTGCCTAACAAATGTATTGTACGTGTAAGTTTATTCTTATATTAATATTTTTGTGAGAAAAGAGCAAATTTTCCTTACGTATCATAGTTTATCATATTCTTCATTTATTCATGTGCTGATGATTTCCTAGAATCTCCATACCTTTTTATTTCTAGTTCATCGTAAGTCTGTTTTGTCAAACCGATTCTTAAACAAATATGGTAATACATTTTCTATTTAAACTACTCAGGTCCATTAGTTTTAACGACATGTATAAGGATGTCTATTTCTAAATAATCTCTCATCCTGTGCCGTTAAAATATCCTTAAATAGCACTGGAAGGAATCACTCTGCTTGGTCGTACATGCTTCTACGTATTTCTGAAGGAACTTTTCAGATATGCGAGATAAATTGGTACAATACTGAAGCTTATACTTCTGCCCGAAAGTTACTGAATAAGAGGATAGGTAAACGGATACTGGAAACAATCGGCCAGGGCCTAAGTTGGAGGTACCATCCCGCCGTATGCCTGCTGTGACTGAGGACAAACCGTCACGTCAGGCAAATGACGTAATGGCACCTTCAAGTTTGTTTCCGGCCGACTCCGTCTCGCATTCTTTCACTCGGGTACATCATATGAGCTGACACGAACGGCTAGTAATTCGGTCTTACGCGCTCTAAACGTGCCTTGTTCCTTTTTTTTAAAAAAAAAATATTGAGTGACATTAGTTGAATTACTTTAGCCAGCAAAATCACAGTCTCAGGGTCAGTTCTACAATGGTAATATGTAATAATGTCACCGGGCCCGCAGGGCCCCAATGACCGGACTTCTGGCCACTTAGGCCACTTTCGTCCTGTGATATAAAGCTTTGCTAAGTTTGAAGGATGATATAGATTAGAAAACTGAATCGGATCCATCCCAGGGTCAACAGTCCCACCCGTCAACCGCCATAAAACCCACCAGAGATAAGTGTTATTTTTAAAATAAATTTAACAATTGACTTTATGTGAAACTGGAAGTGGACAAATTTTTAATTTGTAAATAGAGTTATAAATTTTGAATTGCACAATTTCTTTAATGTTTTCTTTTATATTTTTTTTGACCGATATGCCTAATATAAGAAAGTTGTTTGGCTAAAGAGATGGTAGAGAGATTTATTATTGCTTTTAGATTAATTCAAGGTGAGAAATGATAAATCTGGAGAGGAAAATATGATTATATTCGGTTCTTTAGCTTTCTTTCCTTAAGTTTTGAGATAGATTTATAAGCACTTTTTGATCACTTCTTATATCGTTAAAAGTATATGTCCTGCCGTGCTCAACTGTCAGCGTTCCCCTTAATATTGGTGAGTTTTAACAGTGATTTTATTTAAGTGAAATGGGAACAGCATCTTCGGGGTTTGTATTTGTTTTTCTGTTTTTTGTGTAAGGCTCTATGCCGACATATATATGGTTTTCCACCGATTTGATGATGTTTAAATGACACTGGAACAATTCTTCTGAAGCCTGATTTATGGCGCTTTGAATAACTTGGCTGTCCTGATTTGAAGTGATTGAGAGCACTGTTGACATCCATTTCAACATGTTATCTGTAAGATTTTTGAGTTGATTATTAAATTTCTCTTCAATATATTTTATTGTGTGAGCTTCTGAAATTGGATGTGTGCTTTCCTGAATTTCATGTTGTATATTGGCTGTAAATGGGGATGATTCTCCGGATGTAAAAATCTTCTTGTTTGTTGAAGTTTCATTTCGAATCGGCCTTTGTGGGCAATTAGCCGCCGCAGTTCTATGACCCCTCTTTCTGCAAGTGGCACAGTAATCCTTTGATGGAATGACAGAACATTTATAACTTAAGTGTTCTTGGCCGCACTTATAACAATGAGGCGCGTTGGAACATTTTTGTTCTTTATGATATTTCATACATGTACCACATGGATAAGGTCTGGCAGAATTCCTTGATTCCTCCACCCTGTATCTATTTCGACCTAAAGACAGCCCATGGGTAATCAGGTGACTAATTAGCCTTGGGTCCCTCGTGAACAATCTGATTAATGGAAGAGGGCCATTTTCGTTCCTTATTCGGACCACACCAGTAATGGGAAGTTTCTGATCTAACAATTTTTGTTTGAGAACTTTTGTATCTGCGTTTGTAGAGATGTTCCTAACTACACAAGTAAAGGAGGTAGTAGTCTTGATTTTTGGCTGCGACAAAATTTCTCTATCGTATTCAATGAAAGTGGCTTCTTTTCCAAAATCTTTATCTTTGAAAAGTTGCATGAAACTTAGTTTGTCCTCCCTGCTATCAAAATGTAAACGAATTCCTTTATTTCTTACTGTTGGAAAAGCTGTATATCTTATTTTATTTGATTTTTGTGTAATCATCTCTTCTAAAGTAAATGGATCTGTCAGTTCCGACTTCAGCCCCTTGACAATAATTACAAACTTTTTATTGGGAACAGTATTATTATGTGGGCTTTTTTCAATTCTGTTGTGCTGCATAGAAGTATGTTTAGTTATAATTGATTCTGTTTCCTTGTCGGTCGCCTTCCCTTCCTTGTCTTCAACTAACTTGTGAACTTCATAAAGGATACAGGCCCTATTGTCTAATATTGTCTTTAGATATTCTTTATCATAGCTGGTAAAGCCTATTTCCGCTCTGGGTCCAAATTCCCTCTGCTCAAAAAGACTTAGAAAGTCATTTAATTCCTGATCTCTGGATAAATAAATATTAACTCCTGTATTATCTTCATTACCGGAAGTCATATAAGTGCTGAGAATCATCTTTTTTCTAATTAATGCATGTAAGTTTTTTGGGTTCCATAGATATTTATGATCTACCTCAGTCAATAATATTGTCATTGCACGGTCTGGAAAATGGGAAAGGCATTGGTAGGTGGGAGAGTACAAAATGGATACAGCTTCTTTTTCTGGACTGCTATTTACTTCAACTGCTTCTTCTTCTGTTATGGTTTCTGTATTCTCTTCTCTCGTTCTTGTGGATTCTTCACTGATTGTGGAAGAAGTATCAATTTCACAATCGACAGTTAAACTTTTACTCAGCACTAAGTTCAGGTCAACTCATTTTGCGTACTCTCATTGGCCAAAATCAGACTTCGCCTCAACTTAGCGCTGATTAGAAGTTTAGCGGTCGATTGTTGAACTGACCCTCAGAAGTTTTGCGACACACAATTCACGACGCTTCAACAAGTGTGCCGGGTTGAGCATCACTGTTCTACAGCGTAACTTGACGAGCGGAGGATTGCTAGAAAAATGTCAGATTATTATGATAGCTGAAAAAAATTACAAGATAAACTACTGTATTAGAAGAGCTGCACTCAACCACTAATTTATACTAATAGTGAATACGTCAGTTTCAGTAAGATTTTTTATGTTGAAACACTTCTGAAGAGCACAACCAGACTCCGAAATAAGGAAGGGAACTTCATTTCTCTCGTCTCTACTCACCTCGCCTTATCCCTTGACTTGCAAAGTTTATTCTGCTCTCGTTTTATTTTCGCATTATGCGAAAGACATTGCAACTTTGCGAAAGAACTTCATGTCACTTTAGTAAAAATGCTAATGCAACTGTTACGATGTACCGACAAAGCACAATAAGTGATAAATAACTCCATATGGTACTTTTGGTTTATGAGTGTAAAATCACTCCTCACCAGAGTTGTCATTTCCCATTCTTTGTTAACATTTCATGTCAATACATGGTCATGAAGGCGTACCTCTGCGAAAAGTACTTTGGTGAAAATATAACACAATGAACTAATTAAACACGATGATGTGAAGAGATAATGAAGCAAATCTCCTCTTCGTATCAGATCACGCAATATCTGGCGCTATTTTTTTTTCTTTTCGACAGATGAAAGATTCTATTAAGATTTTCCCATTGATACGATTTTTTTTTTCAAAAATTTCGAAATTAAAAGGTTCGGGCGCTCTAGTATCCTTGATGCTTGGAACCATTATACGTAGAGAATTGCATTTTAAACCGTCAGCAGAAATGTGGAAGTAAAGGCAGGGTTATTTTCTTATGAAGATAGTCTGACGATATTTTCTCACTGAGTATTTTAATACCTCTCTCATCTGAAATTTTTGATAGTATTCAAATCTAGATTTCCCCGTTTCAAATTTTATATGTTCTAAAATACGCTTTTAGGTTTTACAGCATCTGAAGATACCGACAGCGATATCTCAGCGGAAGCATGCATGCCTCGTTACTGGCGATCCGGGTTAAAACATAAAACGCAGCAGTCTGGCTGAGAATTTTTCCCATTTCTCTCTGTGCTCGGTCACATTAAGAGTATGTCGAGAAGGTAGATTGAAATAAGGCAAATCACCTTCCCCCCCCCCCCGCCACCATGTGGACAAGAATTATAGGCATAGATAGGATATATTTGTACGACATGTGTAATCAGAAGTTTAAAAAGTAATGGGCGCGTTGCGTTGCGTTGTGCATGTGCCTTGAAAGGTGTATTCGGGATGTGGACCCAGTTACCATGAACAGGGGTGGATTTCGGTTTCATTTTTTTGGCCTGAAGGGGTTGCTGCTTAGAACGAGTACGTTTCTTGATAGTATTGCGGGTCATTACGGGATTTTGCTTTGTTTGGCTAGGGGTTTGGAAACTTTTCATCTACTCCGGCGAGGACAATCCACGGTCGAAATCCACCCCTGCGCGCTGTTGCTTCCCCAGAAATTAAACTCTGACCCTAACAGAAGTTCAAAATCACTTAGGAATGTGAGTAACATACTCTTCGTGCCTCCATATCTTTCATTGGACTAGACTAGATACTAGAAGTTCAATTATTTTCTGCTCAGAGATAGGTTCAGAAAGGGATTCAATCTTTAAATACTCAGCAACAGAGGCCATGTGCCGAAATCCAGAAATCGGCTACGAAAATATTCCAATAAGTTTATATCGATTTTCTAGCAAACTAAATTTCTCGTAAGACAGTATTTTAACACTCACGCGCTTTCATTTTGGTTGTAACTGATAAGTTTTTCCATTGCATATTGTCTAATAAGATTTTCTTGTTATCATTTCGAGGGCCACTCTACTGGAATACATTTGTGCAGGACTATTTTTTTATCTTCTTGTGTAAAATTTGACGTTACATACAGGGTGTTGCAAAATAACACCAACCAAACAATTTCACGGTATTCCTGACATGAAAATAAAAAGGATACATGCTTCATTTCAACGCTATAGACTTCCGAAAGCATGGGAAGCCTCTAGAGCTTTATACGCGTATTTCCAATACCACTAACAGAAGAATTGAGGCGTTATGGTACCCTCAAATACTTTAAACCTAGGGTTCCTATATTTTCAGAGTGAAAATCCGGAACCATACCAATTTAAGAAAATTTTTGAACTGTGGAAAAATGTTAAATGCTTTAATCCTTTTGTTAAAAATTGTGACAATTTTATGTCCAACACTCTGCACCGAAGTAACAGTGACAGCGATACTACCTCTAAAATTGTTAAAATATTGCCTGGTCGAAGTAGTAACAGAAGCATGTGCCCATTGTTGCGTAAAAGGAAGTAAAAGTTAAAACATCTTTAATCAATAATATAAAAATTGCAGTTTTCCACCTCATAAGTTTTTATTTTATCTAAATTTTTAAACATTTCTCATTGTTTCCCTGCCGATTTTATTAAATAAAGTATACTTTTTCTTAGCACTGCACAGTGGTCCAGACATCCTCCAAACCTGGCCAAAACAGGAAGTTGTATTTCGATTTTCATGAAAGTTTGTATGTAAAGATTTTCAAGGTCGCTGATTACGAACCTGATATCAAAATTGTAAAATTCAGAATGGAGGATCCAATATGGCTGGCACAAATAAAAAAAATTCGCGAAATGAATCTGAAATTGGGTATAGAGACTGTCAAAGTCGCTGACTACGGATCTGATATTAAAATTATAAAATTATGAATGGCTGAAAATCAACATGTTAATATAATGAAAATCCCCTATCTAATGGGCGGGTAAGATGAAAATTGAAGCTATATGTGAACAAGAGAAGTGAAGTGCTTTGTGTAATAATGTGTATGTAATGCTTCAAATGTCATCCTGGATAGGGAATGGCCATCTTATACAAAAATAATTTTTTACAAATGTTTTACGAAAAAAAAAGTGATAACCTGAACCACAACCATAACTTACAGAACCTTTATACTATCGGTTATAAAGTGTGTATATAGATCGTGTCTTCTTCTGTGCGGCAAAAGTCTTTAGATCATATGTTATTTTCAAATTTCCTTTTCAACTCTTAGTCTCTTTTGCTTTCAGATTAATTGTTGTACAGCCACTTACAAAAATAAGTGGAGGTTGGAAGCGCTAAGGAATAATACTTCTTTCTTTCCTCAGGAGAAATAATAGTTCCTTCTTTCACTGTACGCCTAATAGTTAGACAAAAAACATGACCGTAAAAATATGCGCTAAAACATGGAACTGGGGGATGGGGGTGAGGCCTCGGTTAGCGGTGGGAATACGCAAAAGTGCTTCATTGCGTATGCCGACCACTAACAGAGGCCTGCGCACCCCACCCCCACCCCCGACTTGCATTTTTTGTTACCATGGCCTTGCAGAGGTTAGGTAAGGTCAGGTTGGCACAAATAGATAAAAATGTATTTTGAACGAAAGAAACGAAAGTGTACAGTAAAATAACCGAACCTGACCTTACTTAACCTACCCTAACCCATGGTCACTAACCGCCGAGAATATCAAATTAATGGCTGATTTAGCAACACATTTGTTATGGTCTGTGTAGCTAAGTGATCAGACTCTCATTCATAAGGTCTCTTATTGATTCCACGATAGCTACTGAAAGAGATCCAGCCTGCACAGGGAGAAAAGCACAAGACAGACAGAGAAGGGGGAGAAAGACGGAGACTGTGCTTAAAATTAAGCTTTAAAATTTAATTTATCTCCATGCCTTGAGCCATTTTTATTTCCCTCTTTCCGTGTTTCCTCCTCTCTTTTCTCGCTCTTTCCCCGTCTTCTTCCAGGCTCTCTTTCTCTCTCTCTCTGTGTGTATGTGTGTTTGAATAAGACAAGAGTTTGAGTTTTGCCCATCTATCTCGTGGTTCTCTACTTGATGCTGAACAAGTCAATTCTTTCTTGCTCAAAATGGAGGAATATCCTGGCATGCCATGTTTTGGCGCATATTTATACTGTCATCATTGTTAGTTGTCTAACTATTAGGCATACAGTGAAACAACTCTCCTGGAGGAAATAACTATTATTTCTTAGCACTCCAACCTCCACTTATTTTTGTAAGTGGCTGTATAAAGAAGAGGGGATTGACGCCGAGCTAAGGGAATCTTCAATATCTCACAATTATCACTCTGTTTCGTTAAATTAGATAAGAAAGGAAATAATATTTACAAACTTTAAGATTTTATGCATTTTACGCGCCACGGAGAACACAGTTTATTTTAAAACAATGCCAGTTATGTTTTGAAAATGACTGCTATAACCGACGAGAGAGCAGTCGGTTATAGTGTGCTTGTTTTCTAAACGATAGGACCCAGGTTCGATTCCTGTTACCGGTAATCCTGGCTTAGATTTTTCCTTGTTTTCTTCGTTACATTAGGCAAATGCTCAGACGGTACTTTGAATAAGACCAGGACCTATTCCTTCCAAAGTTCTTCTTTTTGAGTATCCGCATAAAAGGAAGTCATATCATGTGATGTTGCCAGCCGAAGAATGTCCCAAATGAGTTCTTTTGGGAAAATAACTTTAGGGCGTTCAAAGAGTCACTTTAGTGGCGTATCCTCATCTTGTTGAAACCAGTTTACAAAAGGAAAATGTTCTTCTTCACCACTAAAAATGCCCGAATCATCGTTACAGGGCATGCGGAAATAGCTGTCATGGCTCCCCTCTCATTATCTTGGTCTTACAAGGAACACTCACCATATGACAGAGCCCGATTGTGATGAAGAGTCATATGTAGGTACAAACATTCACAGCCAAAATTATAGGTGCTGTGGACAACAAATAACAAAGTGAGCCGACTAAGATGGAACGTAGAGAGCAAGTAAATCGAATACAGAGTACGGAAAACGCCTTTTCATTTATAAACTGTTAAATATATTGAAAGAAAATGGCTATTAATTGGTAATGGACATAAGGCGATACATGCTGGAGGGTATGAAGACAATGGCCTCCATCTTGAAAGCGGCCATCTCGACTCTGCTTCAATTTTAAAAAAGAATAGTAAGTGGATTAAGGATATATCAATCTGATCTGGAATGTTCCAAGAAACCCCACGATGAAGTTAGTTTTGGCATAACTCTAATCCTGTACGACAAAATGACACGTGAAATTAACCTGGAGAATGCTGAAAAAATATTTTTTGTTGAAACGGTTGAAGGAATGAAAACCAATGGAAAATACTTTCAAAATATTCTCCTGGAGGAAAGAAACCTAAGTATTTTATGTTTAAGGGAGTAGACCTAACGCTAGAAGCTATAAGTAGAGCTTAAACGCATGACCGGGTCATTCAGGTCAAATTTTGTACGGGATCTATGCTTGGGGCCAGTCTGACCGGAGTACAGAACACAGATTTAATTAATTTCTTTATTACATACGGTTGCGTCTGAACAGTGTTTCTTCCCGGGGTGATGGGACCGGGGTTTCACCTTGCAGAACATGAACAATATGACACCAGAAAGTTCCCAACAATAATATTAACTTACGCATATATCATTGTCTCATATCACCTAAAATGAAAATTTATACCCGGAAGTGTGCAAATATACCCTCTTGCCCCTCGGGAAAGGTTATTCGGTAAGAATTTTTGGTTTGAAGTATTAAATAGGTGAAAAGCTACAAAATATTCTGAAATTTTCAAAAATGAAGTTCCAGTACATAAACTTATTTCTCAAGTAATCTAGCTAATTACGGTATTGATTGATTCAAAGTAGAGGAACAAGACCAGGTCATAATGTCAATTGGGTCAAGATTCGATGGTCGCGTAGCCGAGTCAAAGTCGGTTTGGCCATTTGAGTCAAGATCGGTCCCAATTCATTGCAAGGGCGTCGCCAGGAATTATTTTTCTGTTTTCTTTTTCTTTCTAATTTTGTTATATTCCTACAGAGTTTGTTTGACATATAAGATGAGCAACACCTGCCAGAGGAGGAATTGTTTGGGCAATGAACGACTAAATACTGAAAGAGGGCCAAGGTGTGTTAATGAGTTGATCGTCGTTGGAAAGGTTCCGGCGATCGGTTCCCGGGCCAACTCAGGTTTCTATTTAGATTCTTAGTGCATATTGGATAATAATCTAGTTTTCAGTGCTATGTTTAATCTTTGTCCATTCAATATTTGTGTGTAGTATTTGTTTTCTTTTTCTTTCTAATTTTGTTGTATTCCTACAGAGTTGGTTTGACATATAAGATGAGCAACACTTGCCAGATAAGGAATTGTTTGGGCAATGAACGAGGAAATACTGAAAGAGGGCCAAGGTGTGTTAATGTGTTGATCGTCGTTGGAAAGGTTCCGGTGATCGGTTCCCGGGCCAACT